>JAOTAV010039355.1:0-18339 GCA_026546445.1 Cyclargus thomasi
CTATACAACAAAGCAAAAATTTTGAAAATCGGTTCACAAACGCCGGAGCTATGGTTGAACATACATAAAAAAAAAATCCACAGCCGAACATATAACCTCCTCGTTTTTGGAAGTCGGTTAACAAGTAAATGATGTTTTAATTTTGGTGACATGTCACTTACGCCGTACACGCAGCCGTATCTAATGAGATAAAATTGAGATGAACAGTGTAGCCGAACCACGAACGTAATATGAAATGAGCGTTTAACAACATAATTTATCCCTTCTCGTTTATGTCACGGTAAAAATCTCTTCTCGTTCGACATACTGTATTTAAAATCACTGCTTCCATCGATGCTATATTGTAATTCTGCTTCACGCCCAAGCGATGTTAAACAAATCGACTCGAATTTTGACATATACACAGTTGAAAGGATGGAAAGTAACATATAAGCCATTTAGTTCTTATTTTTTTCTTACATTAACAACAAATTCGCAACAATGCCAACTAGGTAAATTCTATTTTTTATGATATAGAGAGGGCAATCGAGCGGAAGGGAAAGCAACAGCCGTCGCCCATGGACACTCGCGATATCCGAAGAGTTGCATGTGCATTGTCGGCTTTTATGAGGAAATAGGGGGGATTAGGGCTGTTGGGTCACCGGTAAGTATGTGATTTAAGTAACCAAACACTTGTTACTTTACCAGATTTTCATAAATAGATCCGAGTTTATCGGGTCACTACAACATTGTTTACCTACTCGTTTACCGAAATTTTTACAATAACATATAGTAGGGGAGCCCAAGAGGGGAACTTTAGATTTTTTTGAGCGCGTCAGATTAAGCTTGTGAAGGCTTTCTAGATGTCTCTGGTTATCATGATATAAAAATCAGATTTCTTAGTTAGTTCGCCACTTAAAAAGTTATTTTTAAGTACCAAAATGTAGTCCAAACCGTCAGATTTAGATAGGGGGTGTTAAAAATACACCAAAGAACACTTCCATATAAAACACTATTTCGATTTAAGGTAAGCCTATAATAACATAGAACAACAAAGCCTTATATCTTCATAACTAAGCTTCCCAGATATTTTATATCACATTCAACTAAATACTTTGGGCCTTGTTGTATAAAATCGTTTAATACATGTTCAATTAAATCAATTTTTTAAAGCAATTTTTGTTTATAACCTAAAAATCGCTGTAGCGTCTTATTCCAGCGCTAAAATTAAAAAATGCCCTATTATTTTTTCAACGTCACACCTTATCTACAAAACGTACTAGGTCTCCATAACGCTCGAGTTACTACAAAAATAAAACCTCCCGCTAATAGTATATATTACTAGTTGGGCCCCGCGGTGCTACTCGCGTAAAACTAGTTTGTATTAATCCAGAGCTAGCTCCATGCCAAACTTTATTGAAATCGGCCCAAGCGTTAAAACTTGGAGAACTAACATACAATAAACATACACACTTACTTTACCTATAATATTAATAGAATTAGAAGGTTAAACTACACTTACAAAATACAGTAAAGCACGTAGGAAATAAGTCGGCGAAGTTGAAGCGGGAATGGTCTGACCACATAAGCCACATGCATCCTGACCGCCGCGCTGGGCAAAGGTTTGACAGAGTCGGTACACAACCGCAGCCGGTCTCAGAAAAGATGGCGCAACGAGCTGTAGGTATACCAGCCGAGCTGGCCAACGGAGGCGCAGGATTGAAAACGATGGACAACTTTGACTTCGGAAAGCCTTTACCCAACAGTGGGACAGCGTAGGCGAAGAGGATAATTTAAAAAAGTGGGTAGAAAAAATAAATTTCGAACAATAATTTTAAGTTTGTACAAATCAAACATCTATAATAACGAACATCAATTTAGCAATAAGGGCCCTGATCTACATAAAAAAATTAAGAAATCAATAGGCGTAGAATTTTGTACAGTCCATTAACCAACACCGCATAGCAAAGATTACGCGTAAAATCAATTATTCGATGAATTTATAGCTGTTTCTTAAGTGAAAACTTCATAGATCTCGTGATACATTTAGTTTGGAAAAATAAGTCTATAGAGCTAGTATATTACATTAGTGCAATTATTTATTTTTACTTTATACTTTAACTAATTTAGCTATTTCATCGTCTAGCTAATCTATTTTCGTGCAAATAGAACACACATTTTTTGATTTCAAATTATTTTCCCGATAAATAAATATAAATTTTTTGAATAGAAAACACGTACATCTTTAAATTATTTGTTATCCAATTATTCCACTCATGTCTTCAGTTGTTTTTGTGCCATCCAAGATGTGTGACAATCAAATAATGGATCTATCGTATTTAGTCGGGTGATACCAATTGCAGGGCTTGTCTTAATGCTGCTAAATTTAATTTTTTCCATATTTAGACATAGAATAGATAGAAGATACCTCTGAATCTCACCCATAATAACTGTATATAATAATAATAATAATTAAAAAATTATTATTATTATTATTAAATACAGTAAAATTCTTTAGTTTAACAAGTTTCATTACATTAATTTTGTTGCCAAACGTAACTCATAATAAATGACGCAAATTAACTTCATTGTTAATTTGTTACGGTAAATTAAGGCCAATTAAGTTAACTGTTTTGGATTTTGGGACATTAAAGTACGTAAGCCATAATAGGATGACGAAGCGCCTTTTAAAATAAACTTTAACAATACAACGATTAAACCATAATAATACTACCTCGACGATCTCTGTTGCCACAATTGGTGAGGGCGTTAGTATCTCAAACGATTCTCTCTTGAGATTTGAATTTAGAATTTGAGACGAATGGTCCGCATCGTGCGACACTATGACATACACGGCACTGCATTTTCCATGAGAGAGACATGTTTTGGCACGAATGAGAAAAAAAAGACCGAAGGCATACCAAGGCCTCACAGAAAACTGGCGTGAAACGGCGTTGCTGTGTTTCGTGCAGTGAATGAGTTTACCGGTGACCCAACTTCCCTAATCCCCTGCAACTATTCCCATTCCCTATTTCCTCATAAAGGCCGACAACGCACTTGTGACTTTTCGTATGTCTCGAGTGTCCATGGGCGACGGCAGTTGCTATCCATCAGGTTACTCGTCTGCTCACTTGCTCCCTAAAATGCCATTAAAAAAATGTTCCATTATGTGTGATTGGAGTTTTGATGTGAGTTGGATGTTTTACAAACGCTTAATGGATGTGCAGTGTCGTGCATTGTCGAAGCCATACAGGTGCGGTTTCATCGTACAGATTAATAATAACAATAATAATTTTATTAAAATAATAACTTTACATCACCACTTTTTTTTACAATTATTTTACAATTTTAGGATTACAGTCTTTTTCTTTGTCAGATTTGTTGTCTCCATTAGACTGAGATTGTCCTGTAGATTAATTACATATAACATTTTAATATTTAAACCACACATTATTACTTACTGAGCTAATACTCTTAGATATATTATCGTGTTACAATTTAATATAGGAATCAAGAGAGTCAACAATTTGACCGCGTTACATACGAAATTATTTTAAAGGTCGATGTATAATTATTTTGCTAAACTATTACAAGTGACATTCTATGTAGGTACTTTGTATCATGTGAATAGTTATTACTATTTATTTTTAATACTATAAGGAATTTGTACTTAAGTATATAAATGATCGTTTTTCATTTTATTGAACTGTATACTTTCTAACTTGTTAATTCTGGCAAAAGATATTCTACTTATTATACATTTTCTTAACATTTTAATCTGAAGTAAAATATGCAATCTTAGTTTCAAATATAATCTTCTCATGTTGACTCAACTTTGTTATAAGGAATCGTATTCATAAACAAGCTTACTTCACGCATACTTCAATTAATCACAATTTAAGCCATTCATGTGTTGAAAGCTAATTTTGTGCCTTAAAATTGAACATAATTGCTAGTATTCGAATATCTTTAAATAATGAAATTTACATAGATTTATTATGTATAAAAATAACATAAAAAACATTTCAGATAAAAAGATATCCAACAATTAAAGTTTCGCATATCTTCAAATGTTTTTTTTTCAGTTGACTGATTTGATATGTCTTTTGGGCTCATCATCGTGTCTTTTGGGCTCCCCGAGGTCGTGTCGCAGGGTTTTGTGGTTAAAAAGCGTAGTGACTAGATCGAAAATACAGAGTAGAACGTGACAAATCTTATCTATACATATGAAAAAACAGTAAATTTGGAGTGTCTGTACATTTAATATTTTTACAAAATAATCAATGTGGAAGTGCTAAAAAAAGTTGTCTGTTTATCAGTTTGTACGCACTAATCTCAGGAACTACTGGACGGATTTGAATAAATCTTTTTTTGTTTAATAGCTATTAGGCCTAAGCAACATATAGGATACTTTTTATTTCGAAAAATAGTACGATTCCCGTGTAATATACAAATTTTTGCGCAACGAAGTTTCGGGCACCAACTAGCTTCAAATAAAAAACGCAGTGAGCGCGCCATAAACTGCTTTACTCTAGGGGAATTTTATCGTTCTAATGCATTTTTGTAATCGTTCTACTATTTATTGGTTATGAAGTTTCATCATTTGTCACTTTTGCCACAATAATGGTACAATCGTGTACAAATATTTGAGGTCTACGTCCCATCGAGACAAGCCTTGACCGCCGCCCACCGCCTGACAGTTTGATGTTATGACAAATATTAATGACGATATACAGTTGACATTTATGATTTAAGTATAGCTACTATTTGTTACGGTAATGAGGATTATGTTAGACCATGAAATCAGCCTCGTTGGAGGTGAAACCTCCTTTAAGAGATCTTACAACTTAAGTATATGGTTTATTTGCGATACCGACTAATATTATAAATGCAAAAATATGTCTACGTGTCTGGTTTTGTTAGCATTTACCCTTTACATTTGTAACTGAAATTTTAAAGGGTATGTAGATACCTTATGAAGCGGTAAAGAATATATCGGATAATTTTTATCCTGATAAAATATGTATGTACAGTTTCCTATAAAATGAAGAAAATAAAGTAACTTCCGTATACCTAATCTGGTTTCTTAGGAAACACGTATAGCACACACACGCGCGTTCGTCAAACACATACATGAAAATCCAATCAAATCTTTGGTAGCACGCTGCACTGGTAAAATATTGGTCCCATAAATAAATTCAAATTGCTGTAACCTTTTGAGTTATATTTTCCTCTCACCTGAATACATTTTTAATTGTGACTGAATCAATAAATGCTATATTTTATTACAAATCACAGTCAATACCATAACTGCTACTCTGTATTTTATTAAGATTAATATAGCGCATATTAAATTATAATAAATTGTTATTTACCATTTACGATATTACGATCAAATGGTTAACATTTTAGCGAAGGTGTAAATATAATATTTACCACCTTTTCATGTTTATTATTTTCAATATTTGCTTATGTTAAATAGCTATTAAATTATTTTTTTTCGATGTTCGGCGCAATTTTTAATAAAGGGGGTTCTACACGGCGTGAACAAACATCACGCAAATGTGATGATGCATTATATTTTCAATCTTACGCCAAGAACTGAAAGTGCATTTTAGATATTAATGTTGTAAATAGTCGTGTTTCACAAACCGTTTGTCAAACACGACCTTGATGCAATCCAAATTGCACCCTCAGTACATGGCGTAAGATTGAGTTAAGGGTGCGTCCTAAATAATAATGTTGTAAATGGTGTTCATCGAGTATAGATATTTTCAATCTTCAGACATGAACTGAGGGTGCAATTTGTATTGCATCAAAGTGCACCTTTGCGGAATGTTTGTTCCCGCCGTGTAGAAATAACTACGAAACGCATTTTGATGAAATTTTGTGGCTCCCGTGGCATTTACTTTAATTCTATTTATATTCTATGTATTATTCTTAAATCTTTAACTTTTAATGTAATTACAAATTTATAATTAACACATAATGTTAGCAAAAATAAGCATTTCAAAATAAAAAGATTTTCACAATTACATGCAACTCGGAAAATTTTCTATCTAGTTATTTAGTAATCTCATGCAGTGCATGGCGAAATGTTGCATCTAGAAATGCTCAGTAAATGAGCTTTTACGGCTAATTGTATGTCATACGAACCACCGTGGGACTAGCTAATTATTGTGAAATTCTGAGAGTGGTGACCACACACGTGGTTGGACTTAAATGATGTTTTCAAAGTATTTATATTATTATACAACATTTATACTACTGTGTATAATAGTGTATAATATTTTATTCTAAAGTGGTAGAGATTATAGCGTAGCTTGTAATAACTCGACCGTACAACTAAAATTAAAAAGTTGAGAAAGCCAAAATGGGTTGGACGTGAGATAACTTTTAACAAATTAATTTAACTAGATAATTTTAAGCAAATTTAACTGTTTTTCCAAAGGTCATCATAGAGCTTAGCCAAAATGTATTCATCAGTGTCGAAAGTATAGATAATTTTTTTGGCGTAATGTATCGCTAAGATGTATGTATCATGATGCTAGCGAATCGTACTTCCTGACTATAAAAAAAAGGTTTATTTTTATATTTCGCTTTTGAAAGTGGCTACTGCAATTTTTCTGAGGTCTCTAAAATAGTGATTCTAGATTCTCTAAAATAGAGCGGTAGTGACCACTTTATCTATCGAAAACTATATTTTTTAATGGATGTAATGCATTTTAGTGCGAAAAATATGACCTGATCTACATAATATTTTAGTACTAAAATACCAATATATAAATTAATTACTGTTGTTGATTTGAAATTGCGTTAATATTTCATTCACATTTGCGAATTATTGTGATAATACGAGTATCTTATTACAGTTATTAGCGATTTCATGATATGCAATAAATTGCGAAAAATTACTTTGTGATCAATTACTAACTCTTTTTTTGTTTGTTACAGAAGCGATAGAGTACTGGTGATAACATAACCAATCAGGGGCAGCCATGAAAACCTCGCTGAGTAAACAGGTACAGTCGACAACACATAGCAATTTTTATGTTTTAAATGTTTTTTTGCATTGCAATTTTAATATTTATAAACTTATAGAACGCCAACTTACTCGTTGATGTACTCAGTGTGTTAATTTTTGTTAAAAATATTATCGCTTGATTTTCTTTATTTATATTAATTAATCAAGAATATATATAAACAAGCTGAATGTCGAAAAATAGAAAACCCGACTGCAGAAACCGTTGCGATTTAAACAATGTAATATTCGAATTTTGAATCAGAAATCCGCCATTTTGTTTTTTTTTTAATATTTTGATATATCTAATGTCATTCTCACAGTAAATATGAATCTAACAACACCTGTCAATCCGTAATCCATTAAGCCGTTTAGGCTGCAGACCGTGCTAAACAATTATACATTTGTATAAGAGTGAAAACCATAACCCTCCTTTTAATGCAGTCGGGTAAAAATCATATTATTATTTCTTAAGTATTTATTTCTTAGCATAGTTTTAGTCTCAGATTTTATCATTTATTTTGAAAAAATACATACCCGATGCGTTCGTTTGTCTACATATAATGTACATGACACGTCTTAAATAGACCATTTTGATAAAGGAGGTATTAATGTTGAAAATACATTTTCTGATTTATGTTATGATTTATGTATACATAAACATATAACGCGCCTGCGAAATAAAGTATATTCAACGAGAAAACTGTTAGTCAATTGCATCCAAACAATTGGTCACATCGTAGATAAGGTTCTGGAGTAACACATTTCTCACATTTCTGTGGTCTTGAACTAAATACATTAATCGTGATGCTGACATTTTTTCCTTTTTTTTGAGGCTCGGAATTTTAATAATTTTTTTTTTAATTTATTTCATGAATAACTTTATTGACACTCTATGTTTGAATTTAAGTACATATTATATTATGACTTTACGGAATTTTTGGTGATTATAAGCCTACTACTAAGGAATATAATAAGCCTACTAAGAAGGAAGTGTCAGATTAAATAAAATATTCTATGCAAATATGTAATAACAAATACATTACTTATTTGCATAGTTATGTAGTTATTGTGTTATTTTCGTAGTTATTACGCAAAATAACTTTTTTAAAGTATACAAATATAAAAAAGAACCAAAAAAATTAATTACAATTGTGTTTCTGCTTGTACTTGGGTAATGTTAAATTGCTAAGGAAATTTGTTAATAAAATCATCAAGATCTTTGGATAAGGCTCAAGATTCATAAAACGTTGGAAAAGATAGTCGCGAGGGAACGTAACCTTAAAACAATGGCGATTGCACCTGAATACAAAACGTATATTTACCAAATTGAATTATTGCATTAGTTCGTTGTATCAATCTAATTGAGACTTTATGACGGTGCAATAGAGTGTATAATTAAGTTCCGTTTATCTAGAGGCGGTACCTAACTTAGTTTATGATTTAGTCGCCGTGTTAGCTCGTGCTCGTAGTTAATACATTTTCAACACCTTAGTTTATTGTCCCTATGCTAGAGTTATTACTGCACTAGATATTTTTACACACCGTTATTATATTATGAGCTGCCCAGAGTACGCAAGTGTAAATGAAAACCGTCGTCATAAAGCAGCCTATTTTCTAGACCCTATTTTGTTTAAAAACAAATCAAGTTGGTTTAGGCAGATTTAACAGTATTTTGACTGATCCGTCTTCTGAAAATGCAAAAATATTATCTGAAATTGTTAATAGAGCTCTCTAGCTTAAAGCATCCTAGAGATGTTTGAGGGATATATAGCAGCATTATTATTGTATTTATATACTTGTTGTTAATTAACTTGTTAATTTCTAATTTATAAATAGTAACTCAATTTGTATACCTATAAGGACAGCATTATCGTAAATGAAGTCCTTTTTTCTTAGAATAAAAAAAAATTTAAATTACTTCTTTTCCCTAAACGGATCAGAGAAGGTGCTTTGTTTATGTCAGCGACTATTCAAGTTATAAGAGTATCGAAAGCCGTACTGTTTTCTTATGCTGAGAAAGAAAGCTTATAGTATTTTCCCTATAGTTTATATCTATCTTCTCTGAATCGTTTAACTTACCCGCGTGACTAAAATATGAAAACGAAGCCTTTTTCTTTCCTAATAATCTTATTGCTAAAACATTAAAAAGCCGTTCATGATTAGCTTGAGAAGCTAATGAATGCAATCAGTATTACTAGTTTCAATTTTATATAAGACAAAAAATATCCTTAGCTTCATTGATGTATAAACTCCTTGTTTGTCATTAAAAAGAAGGTTTTATTTTTAATTTGTTTTTTGCGGGCCTATTTTTTCGCGTTTTACAAAGTTTATCTTGACGATACGGCTATAAAAACTATTTTTAATGCGTGTCCAGGTGCTGATATGCCTGATGCTGTACGCGTCATGCGCACAGGCCATCATGGTGAAGTTCGGCACGAAGGGCGGGCCCATCGAGCCGCCGACGCCGGAGCCGCTGCCGAAGCCGCAGCCGTACCGCGCGCCTGCGCCCGTCTGGGAAGCCCGGTCTGATGATGTACCAGACCCTAATGCTCAGTGGTAGGTATACATTATAATGTTTTTACGCAAGACGCGCAGATGTAAAAGAATTAAATTTCTACCAGTTACAGTCGATATAAAGGAGGAGCGTGGAATACTAATATTATTTTAAAATATGATTTAATTTTGTATGTTTTTAATAAATAAAACGCACACTGCAACACGCACACTAAAAGATTATGACATTTCGTGTATGATTATTGATCAATACACGAAATACTTTTTATGTCTATGGTTGAAGTTTGAATTTTTTTAAAATAAAATTTAATGGCCTGGTAACAAAACCTTAATGCCAAATCGAAGTCTGTGATTGAATTGAAAATAGATTGTATTTTTTATAGCCCCTCTACTAAATGAACTTAAAAATGTATGGTTGAATTTCGACCACAGGGCGACCTCTAGTTCATTTTATTTTTCGTTTCAGGCGACCCCAGCTCTTCTTCCCTCAACCCAGGTATACGCAGATCGTATTCAACCCATCAACGATCGCCCCAGCACAGAACAATGCACAACGGTTCGTCAACGCATACCGACCAAATCCCAAGCCGAGACCCGTTTCAGACCCGTACGTGAACCCCTCCCAGTTCCTCAGCTCCCAGAGCCTGCCTGGTTTCGGTATACGCTACTTCCTTCCCGCCTACGTCAATGACTTCCAATACAGTAAAGAAGAGAAGAAGCAAGAGGAAGTGAGACACAATAATGACATCGAAACCAACAACATCAGCGACTCTACTCAGGATGCCGCGTCTGATCTTCTGTGGAAATTCGAGAAGGAATCCTCGAAACGGCAGCAAAGACAGACTTGGGAAGTAAGTAGTTAATTAAATTTAATTACAACTGGTAGTGCCTAAACTTTATAGCTATTAAATAAAAAAAATATTCGAATCCGTTCAGTTGGTCCGGAGATTAGCGCGTAAAAACAGACAAACAGATATTTTTTTGTCGATTTGTGTTCTATTACTGTTCGTAAGCCCCCGACATTGATTAGTTTGTAAAAATATAATTGTACAGACAAACCAGTTTTACTGTTTTATTATATGTATGTATGTAGATTATTTTTCTGTATATATTAATATAAAACTTAAATAAAACATTGGAGTATAGTTTCCTCTATAGAATACAGTTTCTATAAAAATCTTCATTAAATTTAAGTTGAGTTTTCAATAAATCCTAATATAGTTTTCAATAAAATACCACGGCCTTACAGAAAACTGACATAACACAGCGCTGTGCTGTGCTTCGTCCAGTGAATAAGTTTACTGTAAACTATATTTCCTTCCCCTATTTACTTACCCTATTCCTACATAAAAAACCGGTAACGCACTTTCAACTCTACTGAAAGTTTCCATGAGCGATGGGAGTTGCTTTCTATCTGGTGACCCGTCTGCTTTTTTGCTGCTTATGATTCAGACTCTCGGAAAATACATACAATTTGATATATTAATAGCGTTCTATGTTTTCAGGGAACGGGAAGGCCAGTGTACCAGTGGCCGGTGTACGTCCACCCTAGACACTAGTTCATTTAATTAGGGTAAGAACTGACCTAAAAAATTTAAGAAACGCAGCCATGAAATTTTACGCAGAAATTTCGTAAAGTTTTTATTGGTGTCACGCGCCATTTTAGGGTTAATTTAAACGTGCCACAAGTAAGAGAACAATGTCTTACAATAAAAGAAATTAGTGACGTGTTAATTAGTATACCAAGAGAAGATTCCATTGTCGTTTTAATTCTTGACATATTATATTTGCATACTTTTTGCACTTTTTCTTTTTAAGTGCACTTCAATATTACCCAGTATTTTGTTTTCATTATTTGAAGGGTATAAAATACTTTCAGGTAATACATAAATTAAAGTTATAATTCAAACGACTATGAAATTTTTTCTTGGCTTCGGGGAAATCATGATATATATTCTTATACTACTCATTAAGTTTGTATTACAATTTAAAAATAAATAATTTTGTTACAAACACAATATTTAGTATCATATTTTGTAAACGTCAACAGGAGTACTGTAAAATTGTTTTTTTTTTCAGAATTCACTAGATACTCGTTTTATACTTTTCTAAAATAACTTTTTTTAAAATTATTTATAAGCAACGTTTTTTTGCGATTTTCTGCCAGCGTTTCACTGTTCAATTAATTCAATATCAAGCCTCAATCAAGTTGAAAAATTGTATTTATTTATTATTTGTTGCACATGGAAAAAATTAGATACACAACATTTTTGAACAATTTTGCGTTTCGGAGTGTACAATGAACAGACCTTGCATTTAACGGTGCATGAATTTTTGACTGTTAAAACAAAATGTACCCGTTATTCGCACATACTTGCACAAGACTTACACTTTTAAAATGCTTCTTCAAATTACATTAATTACATACATTTAAACTAATTTCATATTATTTAATTACATTGAAATGATAAATTGAATTTACAAAGGCGAACGCTAACTAGTCCTGCGTTTTCAGTTTTCACGTTGTAATTTTACGTTTTCGTCACAGCGGTTGCACGGAGCGTAGAAAATTACTCAATACACTTTATCTTAGATCTGGACAGCGATGCTCAAAGTACGAACAATAACATTACGATAATATATCGACATCTCTGTGTAAGGTATTGTTACAATATCATTGTTCATAAACAAATAATTGTTAAATAAAGTGACGCGTTGTATAATCTATTGTTCTTTTGTACATCGCGGCGAATCATTTTGTCGTTAGGAAAACGCGAGACGAAATTAGAAAACACTTTCCCATTAGAGCTCATTATTGATACTGTTTCTAGGCAATTTGATACTTTTCTTTTTGTGGTAAATGATAAAATCACAGGAAATTTTTTTCAAGTATGTAGAACTTTTTTTTCTGAAGCAACAGCATCGTAATGGAAATATATTATACAGTAGGTATACCGGCGTCTCTGCTATATCGACAGTTAAGAACCAAATACTGCTATCTACAAAATCTCAATTTTACAGGAAAGGAAAAAAACTTAATATAAATTTAATATTATAGTTATGGATTATTTATACACGCAATATTCTTATTAAATATTCTTATAAAACACTTTATTACTGGTCACCACATTCTTTATTAGAAATAACGAGAAGAACACTATTTTGTTAGTAGACCTAAACAAAAAACCAATAATCGAAAAAAGTAGATAGCAGTAATTGGTTCTTAACCGTCGATATGACACAGTTTATAAGTCTTTTGTACCAAAGAAACTCTTCTCTTCAGGGAAACTTGTTTATTCAATAGAATCCAAGTACCCAACGTCACTGCTGCATCGTTACCAAGAATTACCTAATACTTGCATAGTAATTGCGGCCTCATGTCTGTTTTTGAAAACCGAACACAACTTTTACAATACTTCCTGATTGGAAATTACAAACAATAGCTGATTGTATCAATTTTCTATTATGATATAACTCATGAAACTATATTTTTTACAACAACAGAACAACGTATAATATACAGTCAAAGAAAACGTTTCAGCTAGATCAATAAATGTGTAAAGTAAATGAAAACAAAAACATACCCGGACCAGTATCGACATCTCACATTCGTCGAGTCTCGATACATCGCCAACTCACTCGTCGGGCGACGCGTAAACAAAAACCGTATACATCCGAACGTGCGGCGACGCGACAGCACTACTACATCCAACAAACTACCCAAGGTTTCCGCGGATTTTCTGGCAAGGTTCCGATGCTCACTAATGGCCAATATTGAAAAGCTTGTCATAAAAGACTCCGTCACGCCATCTGATTCACTCGATTCGAATCCATCACTCGTTTCTCTAATGATCGGTTAATAGAACCGCTGTCTCCTTAACCGCTGGAGCCATGCCAGTTTTAATAAATATCAATGTAACAATCTGTTAAAACTAGTAAATTGGCGTTAATTCGGAATCTCCTTTATTTAAACTGTCTCTAGGCGGATAAATCTAAAGAGCTATGAACTTTCCATGTGTAGAAAGTTTTATATAATTTTGGTTGCGGTCTCTGTGACTTAATAGTTAGGAATTTACAATAAAACGGTGAGCAAGAACTCCTGTTACGAAATGTAGAGAACATTGCTTTAATTCCGCCCAACGACGAGTCGTGTTTCGATGTAAACTTTATTATGGCGAGATTAATATAACGTGGTATTTCATATCAACTTTGATATTTTAAACGCCCCTTTGAAATTTTTGTAACTCTAGTTATCGGTATATTATTAAGATATTATATAAGTAGATGGCGGAAACACAATAACAAAAATTGATCAGTTAAGATAACGAGGCTTACTTACATGTAGTTTTGTCTAAGAATAAATTACCCTGATTTATGTACAGTTAGTTCAGTGTATAAAATCGTCAAAACTCACAGAATGAGGACAGCCACCGTACCACGCCTTATTGTTCTGTGTCGGGAAAATATAATGCATGTTTATTTGGGTTAGTTACATCAAAGCACGCCGAAGTAAACCGCCTGTATATAATCTAAATTAACGACTACACGTAAACTCTCGTCATTAGGAAAACAAAGATTACACACACACGTAGGATCCTCAATAAAAACAAATTCTTATTTATTCTACTAATAGCGGCATGCTACAAATTTAAAAATATTTGAAAAGATGCATGTGACTAAACATATTTTTTTCATTTCTATATTATAGAAATACAAAGTCGCGTTGATAGCTTAGCCTGGAGGTCGCCAGTTCGATTCCCGAAGGAGCAAAAAGTATTTCAATGTTCCTGAGTAATGGATGTGTATTAAAAATGAGTATCTCATAAAATAAAAATTTAAAATATGTATATAGTATAAAAAGTTTTAAGTATACATATCCGTTGTCTGGTACCAGACTGACGTGGTATGAAGTGTCCATAGATTAAAAAAAAGTCATGTACTGCATGTTTTGAAAGAATTTCATAACGTTTTCATCTTGCTTAATAGATTAAAATTTATTCGTAGCAGACATTCTGAAGAGAACCGTATTTACTGTATTAATACCCATGATCGAAGCCTATAATAATTTACGCTAGGTGCTACTAGTCATAACGTTTCACAACGAAATAAGTAAATACTGCGTCGAAACATATATCGAATCAGTCGAATAATACATTTTAGTATAATAGATATGTAAACAACTACGACTCCGTCCGCGTGATAACTTTCCTCTTAAATTTTTTTCTGAATTTTTTTTGTTACAAACTACACGGAGCCTGAGACCTTTCCCATGAAAATAGGTTCGTGCATTCTGGAGTTATATCGTTAGAAAAGAAAAGCTAAATATCCAAAAAACTAAAACCCGACTGCAGGAATCATTGTAATTTAAACATCAAGTTATGTATATTTCTAGAATGGCTTTTTAAAGGTCTTCATTTTGTAATTCTACTCGACGACTTAAATGAGCGAAAAAAAAATGTTTTTAATACTTTTGACTTCAAAATCCGCTCTTTTTAATCTTTTAATGTACCCAGTTTCAATTGCGCTATCAAGACGTATCTAACGGTACCTCATACGTTCAATAAATACATACATACATATATGCTCTCGAAATCCAAACCCTCCTTCGCGGGTAACAATACCTCCTAACCAACTTTACTCCTATTCCGTACTTTGACGAAGCCAAAACAGGAATTCATTTGCAATCTATGTTACAAGCATGTGACTCGTAGGTCTTACTGGTCTAATTTTTACTAAGAAGGTGTAATAAAGTACCTAATGACGTCACAGGTAACCCAGGCAATTTTTTTCATCATTCGTTACCTTATCGGATACATAAAAAAGTCGTTTCGCAAACAAGGATTTGTCCTTGTTTTGGTTAGGTAGGTTGTGGTGGGTATTGACTGTTACAATGGTATGTCCATCAACCGTTTAACGAGCTACGGTTAGTTCTCTATTTATACCGCGCATTACCGCGATCGGCGCTGCGCCTCCACTCAGCCTTGATGTACGCCCAAATATCTACCGACTTACCTTTTAGCTGTTACGTGTGTAACTTTCAATTTAATCGAACAAGCAATAAGGTTTAGAACCGAAACCGGACGAGGTTATGTAGACTACCTACCAGACAGTTGTCAAACTATATCATATCAACAAGTTGATGATGAAGTACTTAATTTACAACATTTGTCAGGAAAAAATGTGTATTTACTCTAAGATTATAAAACGTTAGCTATCCGCTTCTTTCACTTATGTCCTTATGTTGTTTCCTTCACCACTATGATGATCAAATGTACCAATACGCAATGTGCTAAAATATGATATAATGCATGGCATCATTTTATTAGTGATGATGGTGATTGTTGAATCAGAATCTTTTGATAAGCAGATAACTAACTTTTTGAAAACTCCCGGACTTTTGCGTTAATGGACGCTTTGGACCCGAAAAATCATTTGAAATTTTAAAAATGTGGGTTTGTTGTGTAGCTAGGATACACTAGCTAGATAGTAAAATAGGTAAGTTACAAGATTTGTCGAAATTTTCTGGAAAAAAATTAGTATATACTCGAAGGTTGCAAAATGTTATTTAAACCTTATCTTTATAATAAATATAATAATTTTTCATCAGAATTTGTCAGAATGCTCAAATTGTATTAATTACTAGTTCATGCCCGCAACTTCGTTTTATGTTTAGAATATAAGTGGATTTATATGTAACTTTATGTTTATCCTGTTTTTTATTCTTTTGTTTGTTTATTTAATGTTTCTAGAAGGATTTTATAAGAGACAAAATCAAATGCTTTTGATAGGCCCAGTTATAAAAAAAAATAAACTAAAATAGGCTCTTGTTGAAGTAATTTTTCCGAAAGATAAATTGCTCTGGCTGAAGGATTTTTTGATTTTATTGATTGTATGAAAGTTGTATAACTTCAGAAACTCGCTCAAATATTTTTGACAATACCGGTCAAAAATATTTGAGCGACTGATACCGGCAGTGTTATAGGTCTGTAGCTGTTTATTTCGGTCTTTCTTCCCGTTTTACATACAGGCACAGAATAAATAATAGTACTGGTACAGAAGTTAATATTAGTATTAACTTATTATTATTAAGTTCAAATTCCGACCGCGCCACGCTAAATGCCTACGATTATGATGTTGACAACTGCGCCCGAGCGCGCTCTCTTTCTTACGCATAACTCGCACCTTCTCTGACAATATCAGGATTGTCACGTGTTTAAAAATAATATTATAATTTTTAATATTTAACTAGCTGCTGCCCGCGACTCCGTCCTCCTGGTAACATAGATCAGAATTATTATTTTCTTTACCAAATTAAATGCTTATTACACTTAGTGACCCTTTAAAGAAGAAATTAACTGAGCAGAGTAAAATTAGTAGCTGTCTAGGGCCGTTGTAGTGAATGATATGTGTCAGAGATGGCGCTATATGTAAAAATACTTTTCCCTGTTTTCTTGCTTTTCCCTTGTAATTTTCCTTGTAGCCCAAGACCTTTCCAGCTAATACAAAACCGTAGAAATCGGTTCGTGTGTTCTAAAGTATAACGTCAGGTAGGAAAACCCGACTTATTTTTATATAGCAGTTACCATGTTCACAAAAATATTTATTCAGTGTTTAACTAATCAAGATTCGTAGTCCCTTTCTGAAATATAGAAAACGTCACACGACAGAAAGGGACAGCCAACCTTGATTAGTTACATACTGTTTAAATGTTGTTATAAATAAGAGGGTAGATTAACTACCTTTTTTAACAATCAACGTCAGCATAAAAAAAACCCAAAATGGGTGTTTAATTGTAATAAATTCGCACGCAGTTTGAATAAGTTTGCGTGTAATTACTACTTGTACTAATAATAATATGTATTCTGTGGTTAAGTGTACTTCCTAGGAATACAATTGTTTCTCATTTCCAAATTGTTTAGGAAATTATCAATGTCAGCGTTAGAGGTCCGATATATTCAAACAATATTTAAGTCTAGTTTAGGTATTCTAATAGCACAATATTCAAAAATTTTTCAGGATGGGTGCGATCTTGTAATCTGGTTCATAATGTTCAAGACCCTCATGGAGACTCTCCTTTGTTTGCGTGAGTAATGTGAAGCCATGCTATGAAATTTTCGTAGTAGTATTTACTTGCAGTTCTTTAAACATCACCCAATTACGATACTGGTTGTTGGGTATCTGAGCGTTTTACAGCACCATCGGAATCAGAGTAAACCTTGGTGCAATATCTGCTTTGTGGTAGCAGACTCAAAACTTAAGAAAAAGGGAAAATCAAATATAATGATGATGGTCCCATATTTTCAAATAGTTCCTTTTTTCTTATATATTCCTATATATATGGTACCAAATTTCGATTATATCCTGTACATTTGCATCAGACATTTTGAAAATCGGTCTACATGTTTTGGTTAATTATTTGTTTAATATACATACAGACGATTATAATCCCTTCCCATTTGATATTAGTTTAAAAAGGAAAATTGTTTCATTTAAATTCATTCTAGCTCATATCAATTCATAGCTACAGCATTTTATTGTTTGTTCATTACTAAAATTTAAACGACACCTCGTAACCGCGCAAGAAAGTAATGCAATTAATACAAGTGCTTAATGTAGTCTACTTTTAATTGTTTTGTTTACAGAACTAAATGAAGTAAACTTTAAAACGAATTACACATCAGAAACATTCTTGGCTTTTATGTTGAAGTTACTGGCAAAACATAAAATTAAATAATGGCTTTTATCTTAACCTCTTGTCTGTTGAAACACCGGCTCCTGGTTTAAACACATTTTCGCCTTTGTCAGTTGATACACCAGGAGCC
>JAOTAV010039366.1:0-18339 GCA_026546445.1 Cyclargus thomasi
CCGCCGCCCGGCGCGCACCGGCCCGTGCCGCGGCGCGCCCGCGCCCCGTCCCCGCCCCCCGCCTCGCCCGCCAGCGCCGCCTCGTCCGAACTGGACGTGGAGCGCGTGGAGACGCCACCGGCGCCGAGTGGGAGCGCGCCCCCCGCCGTGCTGGACGTGGCGTCGTGCGACGGGCCGGTGCGTTTCAGTCGCGTGCTGAACGCGGCGTGGCAGGAGCGCGAGTGGTGCCGCCACCGGCGCCGCCCCGCGCCCCATTACTACCCCTGCAAGACATGCGGCTCCAAGTTCCCCTCGTACTACTTCGTACACAAGCACCGCAAGCGCTGCCACGCCGACGAGCCGCCGGCGCCGCCCGAGCCCGAGCCCTCGACGTCGGCGGCGCCCTAGCCCGGCCCCGCAGCCCTAACTACGTCCACCGCGAGTGACCCGATGCCCAGTAGGGCTTCCGGCGAGGACTCTCTCATCACATAGGTTAATTAATTTATAATTGTTAATAAACTAGTTAAGTCCAAGTGTGTGTTTTATTTGATACTTCTTGCAGATAAGCATAATACTTTTAACGACACCACTTTTAATGTGAGTTAATTCTTTTGCAACTTTTATCAAGTACAAATTAAATCCCACACAGAATATTAACTGTAAATCGTAATATTTCATCCTCACATTAATATTTACAGGGAACTTACATTGCTTAATAATAACCGAAAGGAGCTTAATGAAATTAATAGCAAATATTTAACCGCACGCTGTTATTTATTTAAATAAAAATATTACAGGATTAAGGGAGTGGTGTTCACGAGCTACAAAATATCCTTACTAGTATTATAAATGGGAAAGTGTGTTTATTTGTTTGTTTGTCTTTCACGCCCTAACGAAGCAAAACTACTGAACTACTACTGAACATTGGCTACTTTTGGTTTTACAAACATCCCTTTTCGTAAAAATCTAATTTTTACACGTTTTTGCGGATTTCGTATACGAAAACCACAAAAGTTAGTAATATATAAAAGCAGGCAGTGCTCATACCCGGCTAAGTATTTCGAATTTTGAATGTTAATAAATATCCCTTTGAGCGCTAAAACTTTCTAATTGGAGATGGTCCTTCGAGACCGATATTTTGCACAATACAATTTGACCTGAAACGATACCAACAAACACTAGACTAATATCATGAAACAAGAATCGGCTACTCTCAGACCTCGTTACAACTTTACTCTCCTCCGCCACGAGGCCTAACCGGTTGTACCTCAGAAACCACAGCCAGATACCGAGGTCGATCCTATACCTCTAACTAAACCAACAGCAGTGTCAACACCTTTGCAGGCAGCTTAGTGCTGAAGAAAACTCAACCGCACACTGCCTTGTGGTGTAAGTTGTTCCAACTGTAACTTTATAACTCACCGGGCTCCGGCGTGGGCGGCGGCTGCGTGGGCGTGGGCGGCTGGGCGGGCTGCGGCGTGGGCGGTTGGGATCCCGCGCCGGACGGCGGGCCGGACGTCGGGCCGGTGGGCGCGGGGCCGGCAGGCGGCGAGGCGACCGACGCGGCCGACACGGCGACCGACACGACCAGCGCGGACGACGTCGTGGGCACGGTCGCCGTACTCGACGACACCGACACGACGGTCGTTGTCGATGAAGTCGTCTGGAATACACACACGTTAGTAAAATTACATTCACACAGCAGATAATTACTAACGGTATGTCTTTGAACGTAAGATTACTCAACGAACTTTTGGCCCTATGGTAAATACAACCCAGGTGGGTTTTTGTGAACAAGGTGTGTTCGCTATAAAGATTTGATCATATTATAATATTAGACTACTGCTACTGTTCTGCATCGCGCTATCAATGTTGTCTAAGTACGTCGGCATAGATATTATATACAAAAGCTAAAATAAATAACTTGGGTTTCTGATTGACCGGACACATCTGATCCTCACATTGTATTCAATGTTCATGAAGCTAAAAGCGAAGTCTGAAGCACATCTCTTTACTCCCAACAGCACTAGTTTCGAGTGATAGTTACCGTGACGGTGACAGTAGCGGCGGCAGTGACGGTGACGGGCGGGGGCGTAGTGTCCGGCGGGGGGGAGGGTGCGGGGGTGCGGTCCACGCTGTCCGCGGCGCTCGGCACCGTCAGCCCGGAGCCCAGGGTGAGGGGACTCGCCCCCGGCGCCGAGGACGCGGGCGGCGGCGACGGCGGCAGCGGCGGCGTGCGCGTGAGGTCCGTCCTGCAAGAAGCACAAACTGTTAGAAAAGTTATAGCGGTTGGTACTGTTGGCGGAACAACGAGACAACATACATCGACGGTTAGACAGGTTATTCGCTGGATGCAATGTAAGTGCGCAAGGCGGGCACGGTTTCGAATAAAGGGTCAGTCCGCGGTCGGCGGCATACAAAATACAAATTGTCACTTTTTTTTAACGACAGGTGCCTATTTGACATCTCTAATCGCTGCGTCTCGTCCGCCGTATACGACACGCACCCAGCGAATACCAGTCCGTATTCTGTTGTTCGCTGCTGCCTTAAGTACTGTACATCTCTAGTCACATACAAATAATAAAAAAGAGTATTTAGAGACCGAGCTGGACTCGCGTTTGCGTTTTTAAGCTGCGTAGTGATCGGTAAATCATCTTCCGATCTCAAGTATATAATACGGATGCTCATTACCGTAGGAGAGCCATGCTCCGGCACGACTCGACCGGCGTCATGTAACTTACACTACGCACAAGTTTCAAAGTCTCATCCAAACTTAAAATTTCCGTAAAACGAAAACAATATTTCCAGTTTTTGTTTACTTGTACATTATATACAAGCCTGTCCAAAGCTAAACGATTATGTGTATAAAAACTTGTCAAAAACCATTCAGCACAGAGGTAGGGGGGGGGTGTGTTGAGTGTGGCTAGGGGCGGGTTGCGAGGAGGTGGGGCGGGAGGTAATCCAACTAATGATGTTGACAGTGGCGGCGCGCGGATCAAGTATTCATTAACAGTGACAGACTCATTTTAAAGTATTTTAACATCACTCACATCATCACCAGCACCACGAGTTGATGTTCTGTGATTTCTCCGAATGTACTATAGTAGCTAAGATAATTTGTAGACAAGGGAAGGACCGGTATCACCGCTTACCGTTAAAGTTTCTGTTAGGCTATCCACATATTTTTTTGACCGATTGTCCATAAAACATCTGTCAAATAGACAGACTATCTGTAACCGGTGAAACAGGCCCTAAGTAATAACGACGATAAATTAGATTATATACAAGTACTAGGTGATGGCCGCTACTCGGTTGCGCCGTTAGTTTATCGCGCGGCGACTGTGCACAGCTTCATAAATAAAAAGTATCCTATGTCCTTCCCCGGGACTCGACCGACCAAAAAAAAAGACCAAATTTTCAATCTCGGCCATGAGATCCTGAGTTTTACGCCTTCAAACAAACAAACTTTTCAGCTTTATATTATTAGTTATAGATATTATGAACGTTGAACCTTGCAGATATAAAGCAATTTCAAATGAGCGTACCGTAACTCTGTTTTATCTACCATCCACAAAACATTGAGGTGAAGCCACACCGTCATCGCTGGCACAGCAGTCGCAATTACACGAACGTTACCATCAGCAGATCCGCAATCGGCCTGTTTATATTTGATCATAATTAAAATCCACCCAATTAATACGGAGCGGGCGCTTAATTAACTGCCGCCCCCCCCCCCTCTCCCCCCTCCCACGGCACCCCGCGGCACCCCGCTACAGCTCCCGGTTGGATCCGCAAACAGAACGCCGCTAAACCCAACGTATCAACCCACTGTACTGTGCTTGGAGGCTTATTACCACCATCTTGCTAGATATCATACTGATTGTTTAACTAAAAATTTTTTTTTTTATATTAAAGGTTTCCTTGACAAAGTCTAAATCTAATAATACTGGGTGTAACGAAAGTAAGTAATAATACTTCAGGGTTTGTATGCGTCCCTTTGAAAGTTGATTATGAAAAGTGTTAAAAGCGAAAAAAAATGATTGTTATTTATAAAACAAGCGCCCTAGGGATATTAGTTGGTCAATACATGTTACGAAAAAAATCTCATCTCTCTTTTAACCCCCCTTCTAACAGTTGTAAGAATAAGATAGTGATATGCTGCATCAATGTTGTATCTTTGTGTTGACTCAAACATTCTTACGTTCTTAAAAAAATGTACAATAACATGTTTCATACGTAAAATCAACTCCTTCAAACTTCAAATCAAATCTCCAAAACATACATTAAAAAAAAAAAACAATTCCAAACACTGACTAAATGAAATCGTACAACAAACATACATTGTTTGCCATATTCTCTGATCGTGGCGGGGGTATAGATGGGGGGGAAGGGGGGAGGAGGGGACTCGGAATCTTCTCTATTGGCGGTGCTTTTAATTAAGGCAATTATAAAGATGAGTCGGCCCGCTGTTTGCGTAAAAATATAAACAAGTGGATGGAGCTAGTGCTGTGACGTGCGGATATACCTATCGACAAAAAAATATCGATACTGCAGGAGAGTTGAGATACAAACAAGCGAATATCGATAAAAATGTCCTCACACGATATAAAAAAAACGTTATAAATGGGCAGATGTGTCGATTAAAAGTATCAATATTAGATATACAGAAATAAGCGATGACAGAAAAACGAGTTAGAACACTGAACGTCGGATCCAAAACGAATGTAAAATAAATGTAAAACTCTCTGACAGAGGAGGTCGCCTTGTTGACATCTATTATTCATCGACGTTGGACAAAGTACAGTTGTTTAATTTTTATTAAAATTGTGTAAACTTTGCTAGAAACATTTAAATGTACCACCGACTTTGTTACATGATTTAAAACTGTGTTGAAATTTTTCAACATTTTTGCATTCTCTTCTATTTGCTATTGGGCTTGCAAACCTTTGAAGATTAAATGTGGCCTGGTCTAAAATATGTCTCAATATATCAATAGACTTATTTTATATTAAACAGTGAATCTTAATCTCAGCAAAAAACACTACATATCGATAAAAGCAGCCGATCTACACGCGCCCAACACTATCAATCCCGCGGGACTCCTGAGCAAATAATAACGGGAGTAATTGTCAACACGCACGAATATCGCACCGACATTACGCCGCGACTCCCGCACGTTCCCGGACCCCCGTCCGAGAAGTCGCGGCGGGCTCGGGAGCCCGGGCTTGATTCGTTTCGTTCGATCAGTCATCGTTATTTCCTTTTTTTTGTACATATTTCATGTACATACAAATAAATTACTAATTTATAAGGTTGTCGTTTTTACTTATATAAAGGACATGTGCACAAAAACTAAGCTTCTATAAAATTACAAAGTCTTGTCGATCCTCGTTCTTTGCACTCTACCCACACAGCTCCGGACCCCGCACAATCCCAGGGTATCGACTACGCCTGGAGCGTCCCGCGGGACACCAATCGGGAGTTATTGATAACTCATTCATATTAAAATCTCTGAGTTTACAAACATTCTATTGTCTTGTGTTCTTAATGGAACGGCGATTTTAGTCATCTCTCTAGTAGTTATGTTCGGTTCGCTATAATAAAAAAAAAATGATATCAAAATTCTAAACCGTTTCGTTTAAGGCGAAGACTACTCTAGGCTTTAAAAAATCTCAATTATTTTCTCGCGCATAACTTTCAAACGATTACTGACTACTGAGTACTGTAGCAAATTGATGAGTTCCTGATTTAAACAATTTTTACTAATGCCTAACGAAGGAGGCAAGCAGCAGATCATTTCTGCATAACCAACAACCACTTCTAAAACAAACCCAGCGAGAAAACTTCAGAAACTCAAAAAAACTAGTTCAAAAACGATAGTATAACAAAATTGAGTGAAACGTTGAGTTTTCATCAGTGAAGTCTGGTCAAACAGGCGGCCACTCGCGGTCCCGATTGCGCGAATTTAATCTCCATAAAGCGGCCAAAAGGCGCGGGCCTTCTTTTATTTTTTCGTGTTCTCGTCTTGCGCTGTTTGCCCACCACTCTCGGTTATGAGTTCGCCTTTGAATTATTGAACGTTTAAAATTCATATTTTATCAAATATCCACTCTCAGACATCAGTGCTTCAGACATAATTGATTAATAATGTGGGAAATATGTCCCGGTCGATACCGTCCCCTCACTAGTCATACCAACTTATTTACTTCCGTAAATATAGTCACGAAAATATACGAATCTCTTAAATTAAATAATAAATTCTAACTACTACTACTAAACTAGCACACCGACCCGACAGACGTTTTCTTGCCGATCTTAGTTTATAAATCTTAACTTCATTCACACACGCAATCGTTATTAAATCTTGAATACCTACGATAATTTCTTAAAAATCGGTCCTGTCGTTAGGGAAGATTTTATTGACACGCACATGAAAAATATATATCTATACGTATAATACATATTAATATATTTATACTCTACTACTCGCTAAATATAACATTTCTTAGCCTGTAAGCTTTAGCAAGTCGAAATGTTCGAACAGTTATAAGCCGACTATATCTCGCACAATATGGTTTTAACCTAATATACGGAACCCTAACCCCATCTGAGTCTGAATAATTCATATCGGGGATGTTGATATAGCGAGCGACCGCGGGTTCAAACCGAATATTTCTTTCAATAACTTTGTCGTTTGTTAATTCAATATTCCATTGAGAAATTGTGTAACAAGCTTTTATATTAATAACAACGGGTATATTTCATTTATTTACGTTTAAATATTTTATTTTAATATTATATATTTCGAAGCGAGTATTTATTTTGAGACAAATTACGTAAATCTTTTGCACAATTGACTTTTTTGTTCGAATAAAGTTTATTTATTTACGTATTTGAATATATTATACAGGGTGGAACAAAAGTAAGTAACAATTATTGTTAAAGTGTGTATAAGCCCCTAGAACGAGCTCACTGTGAAAGTATCAGCGTTGAAAGCTAAAATCTGAACTTGTCCCTTTAAACATCTGTCCGTATCATTAAATAATTTGAAAACAATACACAATCAGAAAATTGGATATGTGTTCTTATTGTGAACCATATGTTTCGACAACATTTACAATTATGATTTGACGTTTCTTAAATCATTCAACTATGTATTAACATACTTAAATGCCACAGTAAAATCTTGCAAACATAAAAGTTTGTTAAACAACTTTAAAATAGAACTTATGTCGCCCTCTACAGAATATTTTTAGATAACTTTTACCCCATTGAGTGTGCAGTTAGCAATGTCATCACTTTTCGCATAGTGCAAAACGAATCCGGTAGATGTCAGCTGTGAGTGCCCTGAGTGAACGTTTTAGAAACCGTCTGGCAGAGGGCACCACTATAACAACAACGACATTAGCACCCTCTGTGTTCAAACCTTCTCAACTGAGTCATGAACTCATGAAACGAACCCTGGTTCAGAAATTATATACAATAATAGAAGTTGAAGTAAAGCCAGATTGTGGATCTAAATAAGTTGTTCGAAATATGTTAAATCCAGCCGACAGATCCCGACTTACACGGAATTGACATTCCGACCAAACGACGTTAATCCGTCAACTGGCTCTGTTTCAATTTCCCTCATGGCACCTAATAATCCTTCTAAGTGAAGAGAACGGTTAACAGAAGCTAACTATTCCAATTTAACACACACACAACCTTATTTGAGTTAAAGTCGATACCAATGGTCACTTTGTTTAGTGAAAATTATAATTTCTTGTGAGGAAGCTGTACCGTTGCAGTTTTCGTTTATTATTGTTGTGTTTTGGTGGCGTTTTATCCTGACGACGGATTACAAGCCACAACTAACACTCAACGGACATAACGCGACCAAATTACGTAGGTCAGTAATGACACATCAGACCTCACATAGATAGTACTAACCTGTTGGTCTGGGCAGGAGCGGCGGGCGGCGCGGCGGGGGCGCCCTCCACCGCCATGCCTTCCTCCATGGAACCCTCCTTGTTGTCGACCACACGAGCCGTACCTGCACACAAATATTGTAGTTACTTGTCGGATATTCAAAGGGTTTTGGAGGTTAGTTACAGAGGCAGTGGTTTATTATGCAGGCCCTGTAATCTACTATTCTCTATGATCGGCGATGTTCGTGTGATCGTTTATAACAGGTGCGATCATTGTGCAAGCGTGCGCACAATCGTTAGCAGTACTCTGTCGGTGAGTTGATCAAAGGCGATCAAAGGCGATCAAAGACGATGATCAGAGGCGAGAGAGCCGAGCCCCGCCGATTATAAAGAAAAGACACGTGAACAGAACTCATACACACAGCGGCTGATGCGACTCTAAATATATAACACTAATAATAAATAGTGTAATATAATAAGACACTCTTGCCCGAACAGAGTACATTTGGTTGGCAATCAATGTCTCTATCCATACTAGTACTACATACCCTGACTCCGCTGCAGCCTGGTGGTGACTCCCGGCGGCAGCTCGGGCTCCGGCGCGGGTCGGGGACGCGCGTGCCGCCGCGGCCGGGGCTTCCGTAGCAGCTGCTTGTAGTTCTCCGCCTTCTTCGATAGGTAGTAGAATCTGTTGACGACCGTATTATTAGTGACCACATCATTTGGGTATTTGATTGAAAGAAAATATCTACGTCACGTGACTACGGACTTGTTGATGGTTTAATATGCATTTTATTGTGCATAAATAATAAATATACATTCGATAACTTATCAGAGCAGTTGATTTAAAGCCAGATTGCAGACTTGAGAACTGAGTCATTATGTGGCATAGTGTTAAACACAGCCGACAGATCAAGACTTACATGGAATTGACATATTCCAACAATATTCCGTAGGTCCTTCAACTGGCTAGGAATCAATCGATGGTCCAAAGATTGTGCATACGAACATGATTGTCAATTATTTGCCAACAAGCAGAGTAGGATTTACATTTCTTATGAGCGTAGGCCACTTTAGTTCTGCCGCCTCATATACTCACGAAATTCACCGCTTTCCTAGGAGGCTAGGAAGATGCCGGCCATGACCTACAACGGCCATTTATAAATCCTGGCCTGCACATGAGAGCCTCGAGCATATCGTCATCTCTCACCTCACACAATCCCTGACGCTCTTCCGCGGCAGGAAGGAAGCGATCTGTCCGAAGTTCTTGGGGTGCTGGAGGTACTTCTCCCGGAAGAGCTCTCGTTCGGCGCGCGTCCACACGTTTCGCATCGCCAGACCCTTGTGCTCGCTCTCCATGTCCATACACCGCTCTGCGGGGGTAAGTTAGAGATAGGTTACATATTATTGCTACAACTTACAATAAACTAGCTTAAGCCCTCAGATTTGCTCGTGGAAAAGTTTTCCAAGACCAAAAGTAGCACATGTCGCTCACCAGTCTTTCAACAGGTTTATGCCAAAAATCATATCAATTAGTGGCTTCGTTAGGGCGTGAATGAAGAACAAACAAACACACTTCCTCTACTACAGCTATTTAGCATTACTTTACAGCTCAGTAGCACGTAACTCGACAGCTAAGAGTTTATTTATAAAATTTCGTTTAACTTTTTTATATATTGTTTTAATTTGTATGTGTCACTAATTATGTACAATAATGCTGTTTCACATCTATTATTAGTAAGCCAGAATGTGATATTTTATTTTAAGTTATTTCAGTATAAATGTATGTTCCTATAAACTGTTGATGTGCTAATAAATAAATGTTTGTATCACACATTCACTATTGAAAAACTAATTCATAATATCATTCTACAGGCTTTGCCGTGGAATAGCAAACTTCGGCATGAATGGTCGCGGCTAGCAGTATATCACACGACGAAACACAGCGCAACGCCTTGTCACGCTATTTTTCGTCGTGCCGGCCCGTACGGGCCGAAATATCTCTCCCACAGCAAAACAGCTCCTTCTATAGTTAAAATAGTTGTTTATAGAGCTGAATACTAACTGTTAGTATCGAGGTGTGCGGGCCGCGGCGCGTTGAGCGGCCGCAGCAAGGGGGGCACCACGGTCAGGGACCGCATCTTCTTGTCCTCGTGCTCCTGCTCGTGAAGTCCATCGGCTATCTCCTCTAACTCCGCCTCTGACTTGACGCGGGCGCCCAGACGATGGAACCGCTCCCGTTCCTCGCGCGCTTTCCGTAGCTCGGGGAATACCTAAACGAATAATAAAATTATATTATTAACCGTACGACGTTTTGTCTTTATCCTTGTCACTCAAACAAGACGAAGGGATTTGGCAACGCCTTCTGCATGACGTTACTGAAAAAATTTAAAAATGTCATCTGGTCAAAATTATAATAAAATTAGCCGCATGTCACAGTTGAAGAGTAACACGCCACTTATGAATTTTTTAAATTTATATGCAAGATTTCACACTTAACTATACAATTCTAAACGATGCCCGCAACACCCTTGGCCAAAAATCAGCTTATCGCGAGGGAACCGTACATTTACTCGGGATAGAACGTATCCTATAAACTTTCCAGTGACTCAAAGTATATCCATTCCAAATTTTATCAAAATCGGTCCAATAGTTTAGGCGTAAAAGCGTGACATACAGACAGACTGAGTTACTTTCGCATTTATTATTAGTATTTACGAATCTAGTCAATTTTATCTTAGTACCATAAATAGCCATAATAATATTCCCTAGTGTATGCCTTATTTATAAATATTCCATTATTTCATTATACCTTTGTTAGTGATTTTATTTCACATAAACCGAAAAACAATATATGATAGAGCTGCAGTCTACAGACATGAATCATTACTATGTGATTCAGGTATCAAAACTGTATAATATGTATTATGCTAATAACACACTCTTTAAACATCAGTATGCAAAAAAAACCCGGTTAGTGTAAGGTTTCCGCGCAATAAACGAACTTCGGCGCAACGGCAACTGCGTTCGGGTGTCATCGAGTGTAGTATAAATGAAGATGTTGCAAATGTTAGATACAGTGACGTGTAGAGTCCGTATATACCTGTATGAATGATGATGATTCCGACTTATAATTGTGTAAAATATGTCAGTTGTATAAAATTATAATTGGGATGTCAACAAGGTCAAAAATATTCGCTAATTTTTTAAATAAACCTAAGATATCATGGTAAAAAATAAGTATCTGCCAAATTTCAGCTTAATAACTTCTATATATTTTTTGTACTAAGCCTTCAAAGTTGGGCAGGCAAGTTGAATTTTTTAGTACTATAATTTTTTAATATTCATATACCATTCGCATACATTAGGTAATTAACAATAACTTTTGTTATGAAACCACTATCATGAAAGCAATATTTAACATAGTTATCAAACAGAGTCTTCCCGCGGTGCGCACTAACTACCTAGAGGTGACGTCATAACTAGGTATCGTTTTGTATGGAGCGTTTTAGGAAGGTCAATTTTATGTGAAATTGCCATATCTTCGAGAGAATTAAAGCTATCGACGTTATTTTTTCAGTGATATTTCTATTTTTAGGTCGTCTTTAATAACAAATAATAAAGAAAGTAAATTCGACTAGCCTATTAAATAAACAGTTGCTCTACTGAAGCCTGTATATCCCACTCGTCTCCTGCGTTGCTCCCTATTCTATTCTCTCTTACCAAGTTAATATTATGATTTATGTCATAGTAGAGACATGACTGGACGACTTACCTTTTCAAAGAACTCTCTATTTCTTGCATCTTTCGCCTTCCTCTTCTGTCCCTGTTCTATCCTTTCCACCCTCCTCATCCACTCCGCCGCGCGCCGGCTATACGCCTCCGCTAGGGCATCCTCGCGCTGAAATTATATGTATATTTATTACAAAAAGAATTAAGTAAATCGTTTAATATTCACTACCCTTTGCATCGATCACAATAGGACTCATAGAACATTTTTTAAGGGTTAAATACTTTTGAAAATTTGTTTACAAGCTCGCAATTCCGGTGCTTTATTAAACTCTCTACGGAGAGGGATGCGGACGTAGGAGCGTAACACAATACACAATCCTTGAAATGGTCCATAGGAGGGGAAAAGGAAAGTCTAAGTATACTTATAAATAGTTCGGAATAATTATTATGAGACAAAAAAAACACTAAGTCACCGCTTACTGAATAAAGTTTCTGATAGGCTATCCACAACTTTTTTGGCAGATTCTCCATACAATATCTGTCAAAAAGTTGTGGATATACGACACTTATCAGTAAGCAGTGTAACAGGCCCATAAGAGATTGTTCATTGGAATTCGACAACAGTTCCAAATAACTCATTACCTTTTCAGCCTCCAACTTGAGCTTCTTGAGGTGTTCTCCCAGTCGTTTCCGGAAGAGGCGGTGTTTCCGGATGTTCTCGTGGTACCCTGGCGTGTCCTGCGGCTGGTTGTAAAGCGGGTACTGCACCGCCGGCCCGAGGTGCGCCAGCGCCGCGTGCGCTTGACTCGCCTGTTTAATGGATAATATTATATTTAGTTGAATAACTTCGGTGAATAGAGATTATGCGTGATTATCGTTATTAAAAAACGATGTACCTAGTCTACCACTATTTGCATTTAATAAATTTTGTTTAATACGCATATTCCCTATTGGACGTCTGTCACTTTCCATTCATTACCGCGTCGAATCAGTAAAGTGCTTTGAGATAATAATAAGTTATATGAATGCAAAATATCAAAGTTCCGCGGGGGAAATTAAAACAGATCCAGTTGACGAACCTACATCATTTGGTCGGAATATGTCAATTCCATGTAAGTCTGTCTCGTTCCTTTCGCATTTTGAAAGCCTTACGAATGCCCTTGTAGATGTATTTAAGAGTGCCAGAAACTTGCGGTGCAGGTAACGAGGCGGACAGCCAAGTGAATGCTCATTTGATCAAATATTTCTACAATGTACAATAAGGGAAGCGGAAAGAGAGCCAGATTGCAGATCTAAGTAAGCTGGTCGCTTTATGTCAAACCCAACCGATAGATCACGACTTGTATAGAATTGACTTATTCCGTCCAAATGACGTAGGTCCGTCAACTGGCTCTTTTTTAATACGCCATATTATACAATCAGGGAAGGAGGAAACAGTGCCAGATTCTATCCGGATCTAAGGACAAGTAAGTTGTCAATCAAAATCACTTAGATCCGTAATCTGCTTTGTCAACTGGGATGATAGGGCGGCAGAAATAATAAAGCTTACTAATAGAATCTGTAAATCCTTAAATAGAGCCTGTGAATATGTGTGCCGTTACCTTCTTCCTGTTATCCGCGTATATACACTGTGCGAGGCTGCGGTGTCGGGGCGGCGCCTCCTCGGGCACTTCGGTCTGGGCGGGCTTGGACGCGGACTGCTCCAGCTCCGCCTGCTTCTTCTTCAGCTTCGACAGAGTCGTCTCCGACAACGCCATCTCGCGGTCCACCTGAAACGTAGTAAACGTGTACGGTTAAAACTGTATTACACGACTGTATTACAAAGACGATGAAGAGAGAAGTATTTTCCCTTGTTCCTTTTTTATGGCAGCTATACACTCTTGCCGAGTGCTTACGGGCGAGAGATTCTTGGCGAGACTTTTGTCCGAGGCTGACAGGCGAGACGTGGTGAATGCACCTATTTACACACTTAAACTCGGGCGGTCTCGCTATGTCTCGACGAGAGTGTACAACTTTGTGACTATTGAGTAGTATACCTTGGATATCTGCTGCAGCAGCTCATCCTTGGTGGTGCGGAAGGTCTGGTCGTCGATGGTGGTGTCGGACGGCGGGTTTGGCGACAGCACCTCCACGCTGCCGCTGTACGAATTCATCACGTTTTCCTGGAATTTACAAAATAACTATTAAAATACCTAATTAAAAAACATTAAGAGCTAATGTGTGATACTTCTAACTAAAACTACTAGACTATAATAAGGCTCTGGATTATCCAGCGTACTATACATGGCTGCCGTACTTTACTACCCTACACCTCTCTCGTGATAAGCCAGAACGCTGCATTTTCCAAAACACTGTCATTTAAAATTTACTCTCACGAAATTGACCAAAAAAATCTGTCCGCTTGTTCATATTACGCTACACTTATTTTACCTACAGCTGTTCTCGTAATAAATTCATACTGACTGTGTTATAAGTTATGTGATTCGTGAATAAGGTCTTGTTCAGTACCTATAAGTGTACACCAGTCACTATTGACATAAAATCATTACCAGTATCTGGCGTGATGACCACGCAATAACGACTAGTGACCACGTCAATTGATATTAATTTATTTAATATGCTATATTGGACAATCGACACAACAGTAATGCATTTGTTACGCTGTCATTTACAGGCTTTACAGCTGCTGACTATGCTGGAGTAGGTCAGAATAATGCAGCAGTTGCGTTTATGTAAGAGAGCTACGTAATCGTATTGTTATTTTTTTAAATCCTTTGTTTTTTTTGTATACAGTATGTTACATATTATAAGTTGTCAACATATTAATACAAATAAATTTAGATTATATTCCTGTAAAGGATTGTCTATTTATCATCACCGTACGCGTCACATTTCTTTATAGTCTCGTAGGTATATTCACTTTACGAAATTCGGCGCGTAGCGTGATCTTGAATGTACGTTCAAACATAACTATAACCACAGAACATTCACCCCTCAAAACTAAAATTTAACAAAATTACTTTAAAGCTAACCTTTTCTAGTTGTTATCGTCTAATTAATTAACGTAGTTTTACAGAAGATTCACTTGTAAGTTTGTAATTGGACTTTAATCATTATATAAATTAAAAACAGAGTTCAAGGTTGGACACTCAATGTCAAAAAACGTATTACGTTATTATCTTTAATGTGTATGTTGACCCCTGGGTTGCCACAGGAAATACTACAGTAGTTACAACCTTCGTAGTTATAAATAATTACATTTAACTAGCTCAAGTTTGTCTGTGTACAACATCTTAATTCGCAAACTTACAATTTACAAATAGAGTGAACATTCGTGAACGGATTTTGGTAGAGTTTTTAGAGTTTGAAATTTCTTCATCCGTGTTATTTCTGAAGCTGAGCTAAACATGTTTATGACACTTATGTTTGAATGGTTCAGTGGAAGTTTTCTGTGGGCAAAAATACCAGATATAGAATAATATAGAATCCCATCCGAGTCTCCATTGTTATGACCCCATAAAGTCGGACACTCTGTCATCTTTATTATTGTAAGTATTTTTGGCCAAAACAAAAGCATCCGGCAACAGTGTTATACTGTTCTGTGACTGCGATGGACAACAGTTTCCCAGCAACTACTCACGGGCTACTGCTCAGCAGTCCACTCCTCCACATAGGAAGCCAGAGAGAAACTGCGCTTGCGGCGTCCCGTAAACTCACTCAAACCTGAAGTTATAGTTTCCTACCCCTATACCTTATCCCTATAAACTCATATATCCATAAGGATATATGAGTTTTATATAAAAAAGGCGGGAATCGCAGTTGCAACACTCCTTGTTGCGACTCCGGCCTTCGTGACCAACCACTGTCTTCAGGCGACGGTACTTGCTTTTCATATCCTAACCGTTCACTCATAACTCGTTTTACCCCAAAAATTCATAACTCAGACACCATTCTTAAGCAGTTATCAATACTAAGTCTACTAACCCTAGTATCCACCCGCAGTTGCTGCTGGGGCGGGCGGTCTGCTGTGAGGCGGATCTTCTTGAAGGGCGGCGGGTCCGCCGGCGGGGGGTGGTGCACGGGAGGCGCAGGCGGCGCGGGCGGCGGCAGGTAGGAGCCCAGCAACGACATGCGGGCGCCCCCCGACCCCACCGCCCGACCGTAGCTGTCCCTGCAACATGAGAACGACTGATAAGCGACTTTGTTGAGAGTGGTTGAGACGTGACAGCTGTGGCTCTACTACGAGTTACGAGGAATAGTATTTATTGATACTCCATAAACTACTTATATGTTCAGCGTGTCAAATTTTATAGCGCCCCTAGAGGTCACTTCCGTAACTAAAATTGCCATTCTAAAAATTTACGTAGTCGCTATCGAGTATCGAAGATACTTTTGCTTCAAACTCATAGTAGAGCTACAGGTGAGCTTGATCAAAACCACGCATGACATAGAACAATCTATGGGGGACTTTTAATGTTTTCGACCAAACGAAAGTAGAAAATGCCTGACTGAAACATTAGGTTCTGGAACCTTCATCCAAATTAATCATGTCCGGACGGGTCATCGGAAACCAAGAGGCACTAATGAGAGAATTAGGCGTCTACAAACAAATATAGCATAACCACATAACGGAAGTCAGGGTAGAAACTTTTTAGTGCCAACTGCTAACATTATATTGTAGGCAATATGTTATTAATGTAGGATTACTGTTATATCATGTAACCTACAATATACCAACCAGTATTAAATGTCTAACATCTACACCGCCATGTCTCTTGAAATGAAGCAATAACAGCCACCTCATCGGAGCATGTTGTTTTAATTATAAAACCTTCCTAGCTAGCGGCCACATTGTAATTGCTAGTACACGATCGTCCGCTTTTATTTTACCTCCATTTCTACGAGAATAGACCTTATTTCGTCACAATAAGCCTCGGTTACAAACCCACAAAAGCTAAGGGTGTTACACGAAATTGCTCGAGGGATAAACCATTAGAGGTCTGAGTTCTGACGTTTCAATCCAAACTCCTATTACGATTCGCGGAACAGCCAAGCCTATTATAGATACCGGGTACTTGGATTACCACAAACAACTTCGAGGAAACAGGATAAATTAAATTGACTCGGTAAACCAGTCAGAACATGTCCACTTGGACAATTTGCAAACTTCTAGTTACAGGATGACGGCGGATATGGGGTGGGTGCTCTAGCAGGTTTACCGTGACCGTCGCATAAATAAGAATAGAGAGAAATACTGCCAGATATTCAGGATAAACTGGTAGATCAACAGACCTTCGACTTAACAGAAACCCTTTCTGTGGTGTCCTAAAAAGTTACATACTTTGCAGGACACCACAGTATGCTGGTATGCAATTTACGGAAATATTTTGGTGTCTTAGAAGAAGTGTGTAAAAATTGACAATAAATTGAAGCCAAGCCGTGTAGCGACTCTATTCACGTGTGTCAAACACGACTTTAAAGTATTATTGTTGGGCTTTATAAATTCTTGGATGTACCGGCTACATTGTACTAAACTTTGTGTCCTGGAGACCTGTACAAGATGTGATTAAACACGATCAATGAATATTATTAAACTTTAAAAAAAATACACAACAAATATTATCTTTAATTACGGTGCAATTAATAATTTGATCACATATTTATCATCGAATACTTTATTAATTTGCATATTAAACGGCGGAAAATTAATTTTAATAGTGTTATAATTTACTAACTTCTCAAACTCACTCAACAATTCACATAATTTCATACTCAGACGCGTTTCTATTCCCTAGTGAATATTGGTCATAGCTAATAAATTCCGAAAAACGAACAGCTCATCATAAAAACTGCGCATGAAATTTGCTGACTATACAATACGCGATCCCCCTGTTCCCCCCACGTCCCCGACTCCCCACGTGTGACACATCGAGCGGTGGGGCCGGGGTCAATGACCGGCGCACAGTAATCTGATAACAGCTGTTATCTGCCACTGCCCATTAGCGTCGCAAGCTCGTTAAAACCGATACCAAAACTTTGACAATAACGAAAGCTGCAACAGAGCAACAGAAAAGCTGCCCAAATTACAAACGCGCAGTGGAATAAAACTATTCAAATTATTTTCATTTCTGAGAAGTTAAATGCGTTCACTAAAGATGTAACATATAAGTTGCAATGTCTTATGAATGTAAACAACATATATAAAGCGAAAAATTAAGGTAATATTAGATCATCCCGCGTGACTAATGCTAATGGGACTAACTTTAGTCAAAATAACGAAACATCTCAAGCAACAACCGTTAACAAAGTCAACAACCATTATTTAGATAAAGAAATAGAGAATAGAATGAAAGCAACTAATAACGATTTAAAACATAATGTAAATAGGGTAAGTAGTGATAAAAATTAAAACGAAATCAATTCTGACATTAGAGTTAAAACACCCTGTACAACCAATAACTATAAACACAGAGAAGTGGGCTAAGTTGAGATAAAAAATTAAAACATCGCGATATATCGACGTTCAGCGCCGGCCGAGGCGCGGGAAGGCCAAGGTTGCCGCGCGGGGGGGCGGCCGGCGCGGCGCGGCGCGGCGGGGGGGGGCGGAGGCGGGGTGAGGTGGTGGGACGTCCGTTAGCTCTCGCTGTTTGTTTTTTTTCGTTCAGAGCGCTTCCCGAACACGTGGTTGCGTACGTGGCGGGCGATATTCGTACATTAC
>JAOTAV010039377.1:0-44343 GCA_026546445.1 Cyclargus thomasi
CTGATGGAAAGCAACTACCGCCGCCCATAGACACTCGCAACATCAGGGTTGCGTGTGCGTTGCCGGCCTTTTAAGAGGGAATACGTTTTTAAAAATTTGTATCGCATAGCATTATTACTATTGAAAATATGTAAAGATAATGGTAATCCGTGGAAGGCCCTCAGTAAGTAATAAAAGTTTGTATTGTGTTCCGGCCGCCAGATTGACGTAAAGCCTAACCGCGGTTTCAGCTGCCGATCATCGTGAGCGAGGTTTAACCACAATATACAGATGTAACCAGTAATCCGACTTTCTCTCGAATTAAAAAAAAAGAATAAAAAAAGAATTCTCAAAACTGTCGTGATATATCGTGCGTCGTGGCTGCCTTCCTGTGCTTGCCAAAGGCATTCTTCTAGTATACTTAAAGCCTTGTCAAATTCGTATCCGTACAGATTTTCCAGTTTGTTTAGTGTCGTCATACTGGTTTGTTATATCTGTTGGGGTTTAACAATTAAACTTGACCGATTACAGGGAGCAAGGCTTTCTCCACTAACCGCTGTAATGTTAGCTGATCTTTAGTCAGATCCAAGTTATACAACTCCATGAGATGTTACAATGAAGTTGTTTCAGAGGTAAACCAATTTGTAGAATCAGAGAAGTTGAAACAGATACCTACAGACCGTGGATCTAAGTTATATGGTCGGGTTATGTCAAACTCAGCCGACAGATTACGACTTACATGGAATTGACTTATTCCGACCACATGACGTAGGTCCGTCAACTGGCTCTCTTCCAATATCCCCCATTGTCATGTTTATCAGTAGAGTATTGTTTATAACTGGTGAACACGAGAAAACTTTTTAGCTTTTTTTTTTGAAGGGCAAGCGAGGTGACCTGTCTGATTAGCTGATGGAAAGCAACAGCCGTCATCCACGGACGCCTGTAACGTCAGTAGTATTGCAAGTGCGTTGCCTCTGAATGAAGGAATAGGTTAAGGAAATAGGGAACAAGGTGTGAGGAGTTAGGTTAGTTAAAATAGCCATATATTAACTAGCCTTATTCTATAGTTGAATCAGCATAATAGGTTAGAAAAACGTATTTTCACATAAAATATTTTCGTACAAACTTTCATTCTCTACTTTCCTATCTTTGGTAGTTTTGCGGATGTACGCGTTATAACTTCTACCTGCATGGTAAATTATAATAAACGGTCCGTTCAGTGGTTTGAACTTTGCATTGATAGACAGCTATGTCAGCCACTCACTTCTTTAAGTTTTTGATAATTTTATTAAATTTCGAAAAAAAGCATTGAACATAAAACCGGCACTACTAAAAATAATGAGGTTAAAAATCAGAACTTATTACGTTTGTGAAATGAACACGCTCCCGATAAGGGCCCCTGGGGCACGCCCGGGGTTGAACTACAGTAAAGATGTCATAAGGTAGAATAACTCAGTCTCCTGTAGTGAAACTCGTTTCATACCGAGACAAGTACGAGTGCGGCGACAAATAATTCGTTTCCATAAGGATTGTGTAGTTAGCGAGAAGTGTAACCAAAAATCAATATAGAAACTCCTTTATTTAGACTCAGCCAACGATCGATTCTCGAACAATATCTTAAAAATTTCATGCTACGCATCTTCATACATCTCTATTGAATACGCAATATGCATACTTTCTTTGTTTTGCTACTTAAAATCATTGAAAATTACATAAATGAATGCGTTCACAGGATACGGGAGTTGCAATGTGTAGTTGGTGTACTGTATATGCTTTATATTGGGGTACAACTTTTCTCTCGTTATGTATAATAATAAGCTGTTCAAGATGAAACATTTATTGTCGACTATAAATTATTATAATGATTGTTGTGTGCCAAAATATATGTTCAATTTAATTTGAAACTATGATTTGCGTGTGTCCCACTCCCTTACAGGGTTCACTTCGCAATGAAAGCGAAAAATAAATTGTGTGATTGATGTGGCCAAGGGCCCCGTCATGACCTTGTCCATACGAACCACAAAATTTTATTCACTTTCCGCGCTACTGCTTTTTCAGTAAACTCTTTATAGGAGACTCATGTAACACACCCTTAAGTACTTTTACCTACTTTTGTTACATTTCGGCAACCCATACACACCCTAAAGTATTATTAATTAGGAAGGACTTTTGTTACACCCTGTATAAAGTTCACCAGGACAGACATGTAGTTTTATACCTAGGATAGGACCTTTCCTATCAATAAAGTTAGTAAGTTTAAAGCTAACAGCGAAAAACAATTGTAAGGTCAAAGTATGTCGCTGGATAGAGCGCGGCGCTTGCAAATACAAATCACAAAAAAATCTTTTTGGCTCTTAAAAACTGCTACTTTTACTTTAAAGTCTATGAGGAAAGATCTAGGGACAAAGGTTTAGTTACATATGTGTAGTCTCAATTTACTACAATGAAAATCAAATTTTTTTAATTCAAAATAAGCACTTTAAGAACACTTTCTAAACGTCGAAACTATGGTGCCTGCCACCGGTTCGGGAACTAACCCGGCGAGAAGAACCGGCGTAAGAAACTCGCACGGGTCCATCCTCTACCTAAAAGATGGAAAATAACAATATTAGGTCTTAAAGCTAATGTAACAAAAATAATTGTGTTTAGTTACATAAATAATTGTAAGGTGAAACAATATGTTACATATATTGTAATATATTGTATAACTTGTTTATACGCAAAATTTAAAGCAAACTTTACTCGATTGATTAATCGATTTCTATTCTGTGTTTCGATGTTTGTGGTCGCGTGACGAATGGAGTTAGCGAATCAAAAGCGAATCAAATCTACATTGGAATCGACATTTATTAAATTCCACTTACGTTAAATCGATATTTCATATACTAATATAGTCTTCTATATAAAAGTAGTAAAACGTAATGATTAGAAAAATATGCTGTTTTTGCGTTTAAAACTTAACTTCTTCTCTTGAGACTTGAGAGTACTTCTTATAGTCAGTAAAGCCTCGTTTTTATAGTCAGCGGTTTTTTTTTAATAAAAATAAGGGGGCAAACGAGCAAACGTTACCTGATGGAAAGCAATTACAGCCGCCCATAGACACTCGCAACATCAGGGTTGCATTTGCGTTGCCGGCCTTTTAAGAGGGAATACGCTCTCTTCTTGAAGGTTTGTAGGCCTCATACATAAAAGTCTCTTTATGAATGAAAATAGCATCTTTGAATTTTTTGATTATGCTCTTAAGTACTAAGCCCCGACTATGAATACCTGTCTTAGTGCAGGGTGCGCACTAGCGACTTAATAATTGTCGCTATGACCTTCAGTTTTTTTCGCCGTGCCTATGATCCATTTCGCCATTTAGTAGGCAGATAAGCTGAGTAACTCTACCAAGAGTTTGGAGCAATAGTACTTATCGGTACTCGATAACGACTACGTAAATTTTTAGTATTGCAGTTTTAGTTCCGCAAGTGACCGCTAGAGGCGCTGCAAAATTTTGCCATTCTAAAAATTTACGTAGTCAATATCGAGTATCGACAAAAACTATTGCTTTAAACTCATGGTAGGGCCACATTAGCTCTACAAGTCTTTTGACTGTTACACGAGAGATTGGAGTAGAATATGTTCCTACTTTCCTTCTGATCAATTTCTGTTGATCCTGACGACACAGGAGTTGCAGTGGTAGGATTGTGTGTGTGTGCATACCCTTAAGTTTTTATAAAATCTTATTTTCGTTTGTGTAAAAACATCTTAATCGTTATTTTTATATATTTGCTCAAGTTATTGGCAAAGTAAATTCAGAAAGATTTTGTTTGTTCATGCTATTAGCAAATAAGTTCGGTAAGATTTTCTTTTAGAGTTCCTCGAGGGAAACTTTTAAAATTCACGAACTGTAAAAAGTTGTGACCTTTCGCAAATAATTATGAATTTATTCTTTCGTCTGAGCTTCTGGAACATTCCTCTCTCACCCCAACCCTTAATCATAACTCAGCGCGAAACTTGAAGGGGCGAGAAATACCTTCGGATTTTGTTTTGTTAGGGCTTAGCTTTTGATTTCACGCACGGGCGAGTTTTATATAACACTAGGAAACGATTGATTCTTATGGGGCCGGAACGACCATGCAATTTGCCAAAAAGTTTTTGGGCGATTGCGACAGGAGGGTTAGGTTTTTTATTTCTTTATAGGCACTACATAATATGCAGGTATTTAGCACGCTGTCGCCCTGTAGGTCGAGAGTATTTGTCGGATTTGAGATTGCGAATTGTTATTTGTATGCAAGTGACCCACCGTTATGGGCTTACCCAAGATACAAAATTAAAAAAAAACCCTTTTTAATCGCTCAAATCAAAGCAATTCTAGATAGAAAAAGTCCAATCATGACGTATAAGGATATTATACTTTACAGTGCATAAATATTATTACTCATATGTCAAAAGGCCATCTACGCGTTTAAATTATCATGTCAGTTTTATACTCCATTATTGTGTAAGGATTACAATAGTCAGTAATACAGGAAAAGGTCAGACCCCGTGTCGGCATTTGCACTGATCGCTAGGGATGTGTCAAATAGATCTAACTCGAGTCGTGCTATATATATACTCGTGGTCAAGTATGTAAAAGCTATATTCAAATATAGCTTTTCATAACTTGGCTACAAAATTATTTTAAAACAAAAAATGTTCGATAGCAATCTCGGAATAGGTAGCTTTCGAATGGTGAATGAATTTTTAAAATCGTCCGGTAGCTTGAGATGTTACCAGCGACAAACATACAATCGCGTACGTCTTGATTGTATTAATACAGATTCTCGAAGTTCAACACGCTTGAAGTTTATAAATGACAAATTATTGCTTGAATATAGTTGATTAAGACTCCTCTAATGTCTCCACACTAGGGCAGTTTTTCCATACAAACGTTGTCTCCTGTTTCTTCCCTGGATAATTTCGGTAGATTTATATTTTTTTATTAATATTAATGGCCACTATCAGTGTGTCCCTATGTTTTCTTCTTTCTCATAATTAAATTATTAAAAGAGATATAAACGTTCAAGAACCTGAAAAGTTGGTCAGATTTTTCGCTGGGCTTACACACCTAAAAAACAAATTTGGCTAAATTATATGAACATAGGGAAAACACAAGGACACAGCTCAAGCGTTTCTCTAATGTTATGAAAAAAGTATTTAAATCGGTAAAGTTTTGGAGAAGGAATCAGGGGACAACGTATCGTTGATTTCCTCAATCCAAGATGCAGTTGTCTCTATCGCGCTCTGCAGCCTCCTCGGCTTGTGGTTAGAGACAACAATAGATATTACAAATACCTATTTTTCTTGTCTCTAGCCTCCTGGTGTATCCTCATAATCAGCTGTAGCAACAGGAAACGTATAGCAGTTAACTGTCAAATCTAAGATTTTCACTTACACGAAAAAAAGTAATTTATATGAAATCTTAAATCTTTTTCTGACAACTTGGGTTTTTTACTCGATCTGACTAAGCTTACTCAACTGGAGTTGACTCGCCTCGTATCCAAGTTGGCACGTCTCTAACGACCTCTACTACGTCTCGAAAGTAAAAATACAGATGACCTTTTCGTTTTGCTCTATATCCCTTTTATACGGCTTATTCAAATCACTATTGAAAACCCTTTCTGAAAACATATTTAGGGTGATATTAATCACTGTTTTTTCTGTATAAAATATGTTAAAACGTTTTGAAGGAAATTGTTAAAATAATATTGGTATGTTTCACTACTCTCTGATAAGTGTCGTATAGGCTATCTACAACAGATAAAGTATGGATAATCTGTCGAATACGTTGTGGGTAGAGTATCCGACACTTATCAGGAAGTGGTGAAACATGCCCTTTGTATAATATATAAAATCTGTATTGGTAGTTTTAAGTATATATGTATTTAACATTAAAAGTTTTATTATCTGTGCATGAATTTTTAATGACTAATTCACATTTCTTGTTACAGGTCAATTACTCTGTTATACGAAATCGAGCCATAGAATAATAATTAAGGTAAGCACTGTCTTTTAATTTTTGATAATTAGCTGATGCAATAATTTAGATTTTCAAGAGATTTTGGTAAAAACTTGTCGTTTTTGCTTTGTCATGTCCTATCGAGGTTACACGTTTAGTTCAGTCCATCAGGTTAATCGTCTAATTCGTCGAATGACGGACTGATCATTTTTTATTACGAACCCTTGACCCATTAAGGTACGTGCACACTTTGACGGAGCATGCCGGGGCTCAGCACAACGCAAAATGCGCTATGGCATACTGTTGAGGGGCCGGGTCTTATCGCATTGACGGATTTTGTGTACGTCAGTGTGACCACTTTTAAATCACTCGTGGCTCGATATACCATTAACGTTGCCTTATTTCTATTATTCAATTATAAAAAATCTTTATTTATCAATGTATTCTACATGGTTAAAACTAGAATAAAATCATTTATAGACTGTCTTTACTATCTTTTCAAAACGTTTTATTATATTTTATTCTATACTATCAATTTCCTACTATATATAGTATATTATAATTTTAGATTTGGGACTACCTACTAAACCATTAATAATCTGTACCAAAAAGTAGATATCGCTGCGGCGCGGCATAGTTTGCTCACTCCAATAATCTGTAGTCAGTCTCAGACTGAACTGATGCGAGATTGAGCGTGTAAACTTCGTCTCAAACTAGCTTTTTGTTGGTTGATACGACTCAAGTTGACGAAAAACATATCATATAAAACGCCAAAATTTTAAAATTATATGCCATGTTATTTTGATCCAACAATGAGACCTTCTTTCTAGGCATTCTCTCACAACGAGGCACTTTACGTGATGTAAACTTATTTTAGCCCGAACAGTTTACGGTTGTGTGCTAAGTGCTCACTCCGCCGCGCCGAGGGCCGTGGAGTACCTGCGGCCCTATAGTGCCAGCCAGCTATGACACTACTATAAGGCCGTAATACAACCGACATTCTCTGTCTGGGATCTGGGGTCGTACTCCGAACCCGTTTTGAGACTCAACCAAATCGGAATACTGCATCCTACTCTAAGAAACGTGAAATGACGGTTTAACAGTAGGACGACATTCGTTCGAGTCCGAAAATTTTCATGTGTCATTTTAGAGTGGGACCTTATCTCCTAGCGTCACTGAACACGAGTTATAATAGTGTTGGATAGGCTATCTGCAACTTATTTAACAGATTCTCCATACTTCATCTGTCAGATGTACGTATACGGCCACAAGCGAGAAGTGGCTCAAGTTGCAAAAAGCCCTTAAACGATCAAACCACAAGCAAATATATCCAAACATAAAACCTCCACCTTGTTGGCTTGTTGCCGTGGGAGACCCATGATTCGGCACGAATGGGCCGGCTCGACCGGAATGATACCACGGCCTTACTTCCCTAATCCCCTATCCTATGGGCGGCGGCAGTTGCTTTCCATCAGGTAACCTGTCTGCTCGTTTGCCCCATTAATATCATAAAAAAAAACTTTTTTGGAAACCGGTGAATAAAATAGCGGAAACATTAGGTTCGTACAATGGGCTTGTTATCGAAACGTTTGCCGGAAGAAATTACTTTTTACATTGCATTGTTGGCTTTCCGGGCTATGAATAGATCGGGGCGTATTGATTTGTTTATAACGAATAGAAATAATATGTGCTTAAGAGCAATTAAGGGAGATGACTGATCTACGGTTTTTGGTAGGGTTACCTTTTTAAGCTCGAATGGAGCTTTCGTAAAAAGGTTGGGTTAGGTTAGCTTTTAAATATATAAAACTTAAAGGTGACTGTTGAGTTACGGTGGTGTTTTTGTATTTTCTTTTTGCTCAAGATTGGCGGGATGGTTTAATAACCCTGTGTCAAATTTCTTTACAAACCGCGATTGCCATCAACAAAGTGACAACACAACACTTCGTTGACAATCGCGTTTTTTTATGGAAATGACTTTTTTTTTTGACACAGAGTTATTGAACCATTTCGCCAATCTTGAGCGAATGCATAATAATAGAAGACATAATTGGAAAAAGTGGGTAACTGACATTTTGCAACCTTCGGGTAAATACTATTTTTTTTTCAAAAAAATTTCTTAACAAATTTTGTAATTTACCTATTTTATTATCTAGCTGGTGTATCTATAATCTAGTTACACATGAATCGCATTATTTTAATTTCAAATAGTTTTTCGAGTCCACTTACGCAAAAGTCCGGCAGTTATTAAAAATATTACTAATCTGCTTCTTCCACTTATGTCTCCAATTGTGATTTGGCCAAGACGACTCTACACACAAATCGATCACTAACAATCGAGTACTTGAATCTTTCGTCTCAAAAAAGTTTGTCCCATTGGGGCTAGTCGGTAAAAGTCGGTATTTTTTTCGACTGCCCCAAAAGGAGTGTTATATTTTTCGAGAGTATGTATGATGTATGTATAATTGTTTGGCATGCTATGCAGTAGATGGGTTTTGGCTTGGCTGGGGTCGTTAGATTCGTATTTACTGTGAGAGTGACACTAGATATATCAAAATATTAAAAAAAAAACAAAATGGCGGGTTTCAATGCCAAATTCAAATAATTTTTAAATTGCAACGGTTCCTAAAGTCAGGTCTTTTGTTTTTGGACACTTCGCTCGTATTTCTTCTAGTCAAGTTAACTCATTATGTCAACAAATACTATTTAACACTTTATTTGGATATTTTATTTATTTTGATAGTTTATCATATTATTATCTTCTCTAAAACAATGGATGAGCAATTAAACCTCAGATTATAAGTTTCCAGACAATTAATAAAAACAATAATAGACGTAATTATAACATAATTATGTAGTTAATTATGTATGTAATGGCTTAGGTCACTTTGTAAAATAGATGAGTCAAACGACCGTACTTTGTTGGAAGCTATTAACAATATTTTGTGCTCAAAAAACTTAAGTAGAAACATACCTTAGTAAACCTAAGTAGGTAAATAAAGTACGAAGTAATGATTTGTGCCGTAATTGAAATTTGAAGCGAGCTTGTGTCGCGTCTGCGTGGCCACTGAATTCGTTTCCCATGTGCTCACACAGCCAGCTATCCCTTTTTTTTTATAACGGGCTTTGGCCCACCACACATTCCCACCACTGTATCTCCTGTATCGTCAGGATCGACAGCTGTATCCAACCACGAAAACCCTTTGATATGATCTTAGGGAGCCCGAGGGACGTGCTAAAGCTGTCTTGGGACCCGCAACGAAATTAATCAGAAGAATATAAGAGGATCATCAGTTTATATTTAGCTAATTAACTTAATTAGTAACATATAAAATAGAAATACGATACTATGTTTAACAATAGAGAATTTAAATCAAGAAATGCTAGTTCCTACTGAGATTTTAAGAGCACAAAATGAAAAGCCTCAGTTGGCCTAAATTAATAGAAACCTTTAGAAAACCAAAAAAAGATAAAAGCTAAAAGTTGCATTGCTGTATTTTATTATACAAGGGCTTGGAAACCATCACACCGATTCATAGAATAAATGCAAAGACTTGGGTGTGCCATAACAGCCCTTTATGATGCCATAATAATAGGGTTGTGCCGTTGTGCGTCATGTCTAAGAAAACGTGCCATTAGCTATATGAATTGTATATTTTTTGTAAAGTCGTCTGATTATTATAATTGTTCTAATAAGTATCTATAAAGAAACAGACATAAGATAAAAGAACGGTCATTGACTTAGGTTTTTAAGCCTATACAAATGATATTGAAGCGAGAGTTAGAGACTCTAAAAGTTATGTACCCAGCCCGGCTTATCAAGCTGCTCTAATATCTGGTTTACACGTATTAAGTAGATAAGTAGTAAACTAAATATTAACTCAATTTCAAGTGACTTAACTTGCCACTGGCTACTAAATTTTGTGTTAACATGCAATTAATAACTTAAAATTAAGTTAAAATTTAGTTACCTCCTTATCTACTTAACGTGTAAGCCAGACATTATATGATGTGCATAAGAATGCAATTCATATAAGAGCATTCTGATAATTAACAAATTTTAACTATAGATTTTTAAGTGACTTGTAAAATCGAGGAGGTGTCTCAAATCGACCGTATAAAATATCATCAATACATCATGTTCTGTACTTTTTATAGATTTACCATCACATCATTTTTTCAGGTTCCGGACAGATACAACTTTGGCAGTTCCTCTTGGAACTACTGAGTGATTCTAGCAATGCCGGCTGCATTACCTGGGAAGGTACCAATGGGGAGTTCAAGCTGACAGACCCTGATGAAGTCGCCAGACGGTGGGGGGAGAGGAAATCGAAGCCCAACATGAACTATGACAAACTGAGTAGGGCTCTGAGGTAACAAGCTTTAGGTGTAAGGCTATGCGATGTCGGGTACCCATTTTAGCTGTGCGGTGTACTTGCGATTGTTTTATTTGAGCGTTCCTACATTAGTGCTGGGCAACGGAAAACTTTGGGAAGTCCCGGAATGTTCCCGGCATATCCTAGAAGTATCCCGGGACATCCCGGGAACGACCGATGGATCCCGTGATAATTCCCAGGAATCTCGGGAAAAAATCAAGCACTAGTGTAGAACATTTCTTAAATTTTTAAACGTGTGTATTTTACGCAGATACTACTACGACAAGAATATAATGACGAAGGTACACGGCAAACGGTACGCGTACAAGTTTGATTTCCAAGGGTTAGCAGCAGCCACCCAGCCTGCCGCTAGCGACCCGGCCTACAAGTATCAGAGTGATCTCTTCATGAGTTCCTACCATCATTCCGCCAAATTGTCATCCTTCATGGCTCCACATGCTGCTATGCCGACCTCCACAGGTAATAAACGTGATGTTACCCCCTTGCTAATAAAAAAAAATCACAGCGGGTAATGGTAAAGTCTGAATTTTTATTTCAAAAGATAGTATATATAAGATAGAAGAAGTATACTTATTTGCTATGTTAACATTTTATTAATGAGGGGGTTGACCCTAAATTTGATGCAATGCAAAAATATTTATACCTATGTTATAAATATGTATTGTATGAGTTACGAGCCGTTTTCAATTAATTAATACCTTTTATTTTGTTCCACTCGATAAAACTTATACCACCCGTAAATACATTAAGGGTCTGTTTTACCGCTTACTGTTATAGTTTCTATTAGGCTATCCACAACTTTTTTGACAGATTCTCCATACAAAATCTGTCAAATAATGTTGTCTCTGTCAAATAAATAAACCATACTTAAATTAAATTGAAAAAAGAATTGTACAGAAAAATATGTAGTTCAAATACAAATTTTCATTGTTTTAAAATTAAGTCGATATTTAATATTCATATATTTTACTAAAAGAAAGGTAGGTTTAAAAACATTCGGGCGACCTAACTTTAGCCGTTACGTCCATAGCTGTAAAAGGTTTATTGTCATTGGTGTAAAGCTAATATTATGCACCCTTCACACGCAGTGGTAATCTGCATGCCGTTAATACACTTGGGCCAGCAAATATTGACTTGCTCCTCCAAACGGCTTGTCATTTCCATGCTCGCCGCGCACTTGACTTAATGGAATATACATGACGGTTTTTCCGCTTAACACCGGGGAATCCCGGGAAACTTTTAGCAACACGTGATGTTTATTTTTCTAAAATGAAGTAAATATATTCGGCAAAATCAATTGTTTAAATACTTGAACTTTATGTAAAGTTCGATACATATTAAGCAAAACGTGATGTTAATTTTACAATCCAAAATAAAAGTATTTGTTTGCTACAATCTATAGTAGAGTTTTGAGGTACACTGGGGGGAATTGAAAGAGATTCAGTAGACGGACCTATGTGATTTGGTCGCAATATGTCAAATACATGTAAGCCGTAACATGTAGGCTGGTTTTCACATAAACCGACCAAATTACTTAGTTCCACGATCTGTATCTGCTTGAACTTCTCTGATACAATAATCTCTACCAATACAAACATAACGATTTTCCACTTTTTACAACGCAAATCCCAAGAAGCTTTTAGCAACACAATTTTTTATTTCACTATACAAAGCAAGACCAACGACGACTTTGTTAAAATCAGTTGTGGCGTCTTTGGTACACAGTACAGTACATATAATATAACAATTCGTTTTTTACTGTAATACCTGGGATTTCGTAACTTTAATTAAATGGCGCCAATGATGCGAAAGATTTTATACCAAGGTATACCATGGTTCCGAAGGTACTGAGAGAACTCATGATTATTTAGTGATACAAGTTAACAGTTTTGGGCGTTGTTTGAAGAAGTGAAAGTATATGCTACTATGTAATTTATATCTATCATCATAAATACATCATGTGTGTCAAAAACGCTAACAAAAACTAAAATTTTCTACCAATGGTTCCGAAATTGCTCACGAGCAATTAGTTCCATGGAACTCCTTATTTCTTATTGATACTTTGAGGATTTCGGCATTGTTTGAAGAACTGAAAGCATATGCTACTATGCAAATTACATGTATCATCACAAATACCATAACTCACTAATTATCAATTGATACCTTACATGGTATTTAAGATACTTGTATTGTGTCTCTTGTCGAATGACTTATTATTCCTAAGGCGCATAATACACGTAGGCTGCCGATGTTGCCGACATTTGTCGCCAACATTTGACACAGGTTTCTATGTACACACAACACAACACACGCCACGCACCACAGGCCACAAGGCCTATGCCACCGGTTTGTGCCGCCGTCATTTATTGACAACATTTTGTCTGCGGGCTAAATCGGCGGCTTCACTAATTGCATGTCGAAAAACTATGTCGGAAACATGTCCGCGGTTCGGCAACACGCACGGGCACGTGTCGCACACATGCATCTTTCCACACAGGTTGCCGACATGTGATAGCGACACGCTTGTTTTCGTGCCGCCAACGTGCTTCTATCGTCATGAGATATATCGTGCCTAGTAGTTAACTAGATAACTAAAAAAGGGTGAAATTATCATTATTTTTTAATGAAATAATGATAATTTCATTATTTCATTAAAAAATAATAAAATAAAAACTGACTCCAACGTATAAACAAAAGTACTTAATAAAAAACAAACTAAAGAGTATTAAAATAAATAGTGTCTTTTGCATAATACGGAAGACCCAACCTATTTCTGTACACGATTTTCATAATTTTAAAGTCGGTACCAGTCAAAAAAATTAGGATAGTTTGTCCTAGAACTCATGACATAGGAGCTGGTACCGACTTCAAAATTATAAGACTGTGTACAGAAATAGATTTAGGTTTAACCGTATTCTGAAAATTACACATTTAAAAAAAAATGTAATTCAATACTTTTTAGTTTGCTTTTAATTAAATACTTCTGTTTTTATGTTGAAAGTCGGTTTTTCATTTTTTGTTAAAGAAAATAATTCAATCCAAAATGAAAATATACGGGTGGAAAAATCTATTGTATAGTCTTTGGTACACACACGATACAATAAATAAACTTTACTGCGGGAAAAAAAACGTTTTATTATTCTATTTTTAATTTACTATCCTATTCAAATATTATAAATGTTAGTTTTAGACTTTGTGCATCAACTACGCCAAATCTACTGACTGGATTTAAAAAAAAATTGTGGCTAAGGTATTAGCTGACCGCTATACGACACGACATGACGCGACACTTTCATGAAAGGAAAGTGTCGCGACGTGTCGCTTAAGTGCGTCCCGGAATATTAAGTAATATTAGTTACTGAAGATCTGAAAAACAGCTCGTAACTTTGCAAGGCGAAGTACATAGCGAATTTTTTATATTAATTAATTTAATAACTTCGAATTTTGTAACATGTAGTATATGGCACAGTTAAAGCAAAAATTATCTATTTACGATAATGAAAATGGATTTTATTTATTAATTATCTTAATAATATAATATTATTGGCTTTTAAGGTTGAAAACAAAATGCACAATCTATATAAAGATTTAAGGTTGTTTAAAACAAAAATAATGTGTCTTTCAAATAGCTCGTAAAAAAAAATATCGAAAAATAGAGTCCTATTTTCCGGACTTTTGATTTTTTCATCTGGTTACCCTAGACCATGATTGACATCAACAAAGTGACTTTATTACGAAATTTCAGAACTAAGAAATTTTGCAATTTTTCTTGTCAAACGGCTGTTTGTTGCACTATTTACTGTCACGGCAACGGTTATTGTGATTCCGCCATAACTTTGATCAAATGTTTATTATAAGTTATAACCCAGCGGGCGTTAAATAGTTGTAAAAATGTCTACAACTAATTTTTTTTGAATTTGTAAATGGACTGTGTCGTATTAACTTAGGCTAGCAAACTTTGTTCCAGCCTCGATATTCCCGTCGGCGTCGTGGAGCAATTGGGGAGGTGGGGGGAGCAACTTGTATTCCCCCCACTCCATGGCACCACCCCACGTAACGTCACACCTAGGATCCTACCCACACTACGCATGACCAGGCTTCTAGATCCTTACGCCAATGCGACGCACGAAATAAAAAAAATAACGTCACGGCAAGTTGTCATTGTTTTTCTTTTTTTTACAACACTTCTTTTAAAAAGTAATACAATATTAATCAAATTAAATTTAAATGTATGTTTTCTCATATTATCACACCACAATAATACATTTATAATACTTTTCTGTTAAATATAAAAACCTTCACACATGCGCGCTATTATCGGTCAATGTATCGCATACGGTAATGCGATAATATCTATTTACATTTAGTACTAGAATGCAGTTGCATAAAGCTAAGATTATACCGCTGCAATGCAAATTGTCAAATAAGGCACGTTATATTATCGACCGATAATAATGGGCCTGTTTGGGGGTGGCTTAATACCAGATGATTTTTAAAAATGTAATATTTTTGTTTAAGTAACAACATGATAACTATAGAACATAGAACTACTAACTTTCTATAACCATTATAGAAAGTTAAAATACTATTATAAAATAATAATTATTATCGAATTGTAACTTTTGTCGCATTCTGCGTGTTGCGTCTTTGTAAAGGGACGTATGTATCTTCAAATCCTGTAATGATAAAGTTTTTTATGAAATTATTCTATTTTCTTTTCGTTTAAACCGTTATGTTAGCAAAAATGTTAAAATGATTTTATATTTATTTAATTTATCACAATTTATACTAATACTTTAAATTTTGCCTTTATTTTAAACTATTTATATAAATTACTGTAAGTGTTTTTATTTATCGACTTTTTTATTCAATTTTAACTAAATTACCTATAATGATAATCAACCAAAAAGCGTTAATCGCGGAGCTAGTCTTATCAATGATTGTAAATAATAGCTACTCAATAATTAAGTAGAAATATATTGTTTGTTTAGGATAATAAATAATTAAATTTTATTCATCATATTTTAATCGATTGTAAAAACTAATATGAACGTATTAACTATAGCATTTTTTAGTTTTTTAAACGGAATATATCATTTTTAAATTCCCAAAACGTATTGTATAAATTTTAATTCTGGAAGCGGTTATAAAAAAAGGTATCAGTATTAAAATAGATTTACCTACAATTTTAAATGTGTCTAATTCAAATTTTAGTCAAAAACATGAACAGTATGTAAAATAAGTAATTATACCTATAATTTACTTTATGGAAAATCTGTTTTTTTTTATAAATCATTAAATGAAATATTTGTCAAAAGAATTTTACCCTTTTTCATTTCAAAGTTAAAAGGCATAACCATATTTATAATAATATACAACAAAAAAATATACAAAATTCTAGTAGCAGCATTCATTTTCATATAATTTCATAGTCAGGATGTTCTATGGCCTGTCTTTTTATGCAAAAAATAAATTCAAAATTCAAAGAAAAAATATTGTGAATGAAAAATAATGTAAAATCTTAATAGTAACTAATTTAAGATACGGAATAGACTGGTGGATAGCATAATAATTGTAAAAGTTATCAATGTTACAAGCAATCTAAGTCGTTATCATCAATATTCAATAATATTATGTATATACTTTAGGTATTTTTAATGTGCAATCATTTGTATTTATTGTAGAAATAATAATGTCTTCTTCGCATTCGTATGGAAAAGAACACGAGCGCCGATGTTGAAATTGTTTTCGCGCGTGTTATTTTGCAATCCGAATGTAAAGGAACCTTAAGACTAACTCCTTTACTAATAAAGTTAATAAAATAAATGCAGCGTATAACTAAACAAAGTCCTCTTTTTTTTCTATATTTTTGTCTGTCATTTGACTTTTCCAATGTGCCAGATAGACAGACGGACTAGACTTTTGTAGTTATCCGCTGGCCAATTTTATTAGTAAGAGTTAGGTTAAATGATCTTGTAATATAATAATTTTAGATAATTAAGTTTCAATAGGAACAACTAATTAACCCCAAATATCATGTGATAGTTTTATTCCCAAAGATTTTAATTATTTAATTTATTTATGAATTGTTATACAACATTCCAATAACTTTAGTTTTTTTTTTAATACATGTGCAACTTGACACCAATAAAAACTTTAATTGGTGAAAAACTACGTAGAAAATAGTAATTGCTATGATGAAAATAGTAATGACTGCTAAAGAATTTACCAATTTCAAATAAAATATTATACTAAATAGAATCAATATTAAATTAATCTCGAATTGGATTTAGTGGCCAATTTATTCGCCAAACAAAATGTTTACACCAATAACTAACAACGCCGTTTGTTTACCACCGCCGGCGCCGACAACCGAAAACGAGATTATTTCGAATTTCGGCCCGATAAAATTCCACCGTATGACATAAACTACATGTTTCATTTTCCTCTACGCCACTAATGACGGCAACTAATGTCAATAAAAAATGAATCCTGTAGCCTAGGTCATGAAGTGGCATTTTAAGCGACCTAACACCATTTTTTGTTGAATAAAAAACCGATCTAAGTCAAGTTTGATAAAAAGTTTTGAGCAATATAACGAGATGTACTGATAACATTATAAGCAATTTTGTTCTAAGGCCTACCTTATGTGATTCACGAGCAGTATTCCAAAGAATATTAATATTATTTACATTTTTTATATTTTAATGCATGTGTCGAAATTAAATTATAGAATCGTAGAATACCATTGTATAGATGTTATTGTATTTGGAAATGAATAAAACAATTGAAATGTACGTTTTATTATTTACAACCAAAGTGGCTATTTGGTACCTCCTTACATAAATGTTTTTTTTTATTATTATACATCTTGGCTATTTTTATAGACCCTTTCATTTTTATTAAAATAATTTAAACATAAATATTTACAAAAAACCCCGTAATAAATAAAACAATGAAAGTAAAAATATTTTATATTTCTCAAAAACTCTGTTAAGAAAATGTACTCATAAAATGTTGACATTTTACTCACATAAAAGTTTGTACTCTGGTTCGACCTCACAAAACTATGTTCTTTTTGAATTTCATACAAGTTAACTCACTCACTCAACGAAATACAGTACTGCTTTACGACGGTTTTCTGTGAAAGCAAAAGCCAAAATTTTAGGCAATAGCTAGAGGGCAATAAATGCAGGCTTTCTTGGAATTAGCAACGAAGAGGTCACTTCTATCATAGAGAATTTAATATATTAATGCTTCTATACCTTCAAAAAAATTATATCATTTAAAACTACATCCACAGATTTTAACAAAAAAAAACGATGAAACAAAGTAACAGTATATTCAGCACTGATACAGATTTAGATTTAGCTGATTCTTGGTTGAAATTTATCATTCGACTTCGACACACTTAAAGTTACCCTATTAATTTATTTTATCTTAGTAATAAGTAAATATTGGGAAAAATAGGTTACTACATTTTGAGCTTTCATTTTGATATAAATGGAGGTAGCAAACTAAGGCGAGGTACCATATACAATACATATACAATAATTTTTGTTTTCCTTAACCTTGAAAATAAAATTGTTCCCGCTTTCCGTTACTTTGTCCATATAAAAGTATTGTTTATTTTTTATTATTTATTTAAACTTAATGCACATAAAAGTACAAAGGCGGACTGTGTTTAAATTATTTACTATAAATTACATAGTAAAATATACAAACTTACCCCCTTATTCATAAAAATATTTTAACAGTTAAAACTTATCAAGATTCGTAGTCCCTTTCTGGAATATTATAAACGTCACACGATAGAAATGGACACCGAGCCTAGATTAGTTAAACATTGCTTAAATATATTTATTAATAAGGGAAATAAAATAAAAGTAAATCACACGACACTAGTCCCGAATCCCACACAAGAGCCAGTCCAAGACACCAGGGGACCAGAGTCATGCCATCGGGTCTTATGCCATCTTGCCATTGCGCGCCAAACCGGAGGGCTCCAGTATAGCTTACATTCCTGCAGTGACTAGAGACCGACGGATGAGGTAATCGAGGTTGTGATGCCGCGAAAAACGTCCTGCACTACGCGAGCACCAGAAGCCATGACGACCGTATAGCTGTCCACACGTGCGCCGCAAACACACTGATGGGCTAGGACATGCCTGCACCGAGACCCAGGGCAATAAATAATTAATAAAAAACTACAAAATATAAATGCAATAGTGTGAGAATAAGCGCCCATAGAGAAACTGATTTTTTGTAGAAAAGGTTTAAGAGATAAAAGGGGATAAAAAAAAACTAAATAGTATTTGTTATGGCAAAAAAATGTTGTGGACGCCACCTAGTATGGTATTACCGGAGCAATTGCATTGAACAAGGGCAGTGGGAAACTGGGAACCATAAATAGTATCTTACGCCATCTCTATTTCAAACCATCAACTTAGTTACAGAGACTGCCATCTGTTGTAAAATGATAATAGTTTTCGTTAAGTAGCGCTATCTTTGTTAGACTTACCACATGAACATAGTAATTCGTAAAAGTTCTCCTATTTGACACTAGATGGCCACGCACATTTCTGTTCAGTATTTTTATAATATAATCACAACATGTTAACAATGTCATTTTCAACTTTATTATAATTCATGCGGCTTAACGAATAGCGCTTGTGAACAAGCTATACCATAATATTATGCATAATATTGACGTCTCGTAGAAATTAATATTTGTGCGTAGCTACAATACGATTATGTATACGGCTTCTTGTGTACGACCAGAGAACAAATAAGACTCTTAAAAACGTTGAAAACATTTTAAGATTAAGATAAGATTTAAGAGTCTATTTTGTTACGCATTAAATGCCAAAATATTATGTAATTGCTAGAAGTTTTGTCATTATAGATATAACTCAATTACTAACAATGACAAACTTATTGAATATGTAACTAAAACCATGGACCAATTATTTTAATACATAATTATAATTCCTCTATGCTAAAACTTAACATTAACATTGACAAGTAATTACTAGTAACAGATGTGGTTATGTCAACACTACTGGACATGACATTCATAAATTTTTGGCTTGAATTATCCAAACTGTTTTATGCTACTCGACGCAAATGACGAATGCGGGCTACTGCGAGGGGAAGCAGGAGGGTGGGCGACATAACTGACATTTCAAGCCGAGTACCTAGTTGACTCGCAGGAGTTATACATGTCAAATATTCTGAAGATTTGCGTGTCAAATATTTAATTGTTAAATTCGCAATAATTTTTATAGCTTATATAATAGAATTCAATAGTAATTGGTACCTGAATAAGATCCATTCCTTCATTATGTTTCGACCTAGGTTCATTGGATATTTTCAGCATGTAATAAAGCGTCAACCTCATAACATGAACCTGAAGAGATGGACTCATGATACTCCTACTAAACCATTTGATAATCTGCCTTTTGTTATTAAAAGCAGGTTAGATTACATGCATAACTTGCAAAATGTGTAGATTAATCATAATGCATATAGTACATAATATTGCAATTTTATAAAATTTACCCTACTTATTAAAAATTTGATTTGTAAAAGATAATACTTCTAATATATTTACTAATACTTAATCATTGTTTTTAATGATTTTTAGAATTGGAGGAACTCTCAAATTCACACTATTCTTTGGTTTAGCTTTATGGTCACCATTTGGAATTCTTTGGTTCATGATGGCGAAAAGAACAATGTAACTTAAATCATAAATGAGTCTTCTACTTAGACATTCCCCGTAATGTTTTATTTGGTTTTTTTAAGTTGAATTCAGAAGTAGTGTAAATTGGTTAATTGAGGCAAACCTAAAGAGAGATGCAAATAGTAATTAGATATTACTGATGAAATAATAGCCAAAATATGTTTTAATAGTTATTAAATAAAACATTTTTAAGTAATTTACCGAATTTATTTAATCATCTAATCACATATTTTGTCTAAACTTAAGGCCAGGATGGTGGGTCACCTTCCTTGACTTTTCCACCATATAGACGAGACTTGTCCCTGAAGCTGGTCATCCTCAGGGTTTCCGCATCATCCAGTACCTTGCCAATGTAGAACCCCGTCAGAGGTACAGCAAACCAGAGGTAGCGGGCTGTTATGCCAAAAATTGCCATGTTACTTTTGATGTTCCTTTTTCCACTGCTTAGTATAGCTCCAGTCAAGGTAGATTATTGTAAGAGATATCACTGGCGCCGATATGCTAATGAAATTCCTTTTCAGGAATTTCGACACCGCCATAAAATCTGCAAATAAAATTTTACATTAATTCTGGCTTGGCTACTTAGCAGCTGCACGCCACAGAGAGAGATAGATAATTTCAAATAATTTAATGCAGCATTAATTATCTACACAATGATATCCTTATACCCGAGATTTGAGAGAATCACCAAAATTCTAAAAATGTATGGAATTGACATAAGTGTTTAATAATAATATCAAGGTGATTCATAAGATTACAATAAGCTAGTCGACTATTTTTATAAAAATATTGGTGAAAGAAGACGCCAATAGCTTTAATAGGGAAGATGCATGTAAGACAAAATTTATTTAATGCAAATTATTATGATAGTGAGCTAAAAAAATATACATAATGACAAAAAGGCTTTGAATTCTGTTTAGAAATAAGTAGGATATTAGCTATTTAATTTTTCTACCCATTTCTCAATCGGATTTTCATTCTGACTAATTTTTTTGATTTTTGAATTAATAGACAAAATCTGACCTTCTTAACAATTCTTAATATATAAATAGAAGTTATTAGGCTAAAATTTGGAAGAAACCTTTTTTTACCCTTATATATTACTTTAATTTCAATAACTAGCGAATTTTTGACCTTGTTGACATCCTTATTCTTTAAAGACAGTTTTTTATCCTTCCAATTCTTTACAGAGCCATGTTAACAAGTATCTGATCAGAACAAACGACATTCACATATTTCATTGTAGTTTGTGTTAGGAAATTCATGCTATGATATATTCCATGCATAGTAAATTATAATATTAAGGTAACCTAAAGCATAAATATTTTAAATGTTTTATATGAAAATAGTGGATATAGGTAGGTAATATAATATTTATGAACGCTTTACACCATATCAGTCTAACTCCGTGCTAAGTACCTACCGGATTTGTGTCACGTTACATTTACAATAGAAATATATTTAATACTTTTTATACAATACACATATTTAAGATGTTTATTATAATACAATACAAAATATTTATTAACCAAAAGAAATTTTACAGATCATATACAATTTAACGGTCCCCCAAATTAGGTGGTGTCTGTCCTTTGAGGGAGGTTATAGAATTCAATTTATGTTTTACAGTTAACCAACAGAAATGACTATAAATTACACATATTTAATAAACCTTATATTATGAAACTAGTGTAGATTTGCTAAATATTCTGATTATGAAAAGAAGATAGAATCATGGTAAAAAACAAGCCTGGCATTTATAATTTGGTTTAAAATTGAAACTTTAAATATATTACTAATACTTTATATTTACATACTAACTGTGCCCGGTTACTCGCGGCTTATGGAAAGATTTATTTGTATAATCATTCCACACAGTAAAAATAGCCTATCTTATGTTATGTTAATCCAGGATACCAACTAGCACAATGCTAAATCTTATTGAAATTGGTTAAGCTACTCACAAACATATAATGCATTATAATATTAGTATGAATAGTATGAAAGTAATTTTGTTGCAATGCAATATTGAACCTTAATATATACGCAATGCCAATAAATCTTACTAAACAATATCAATATGCTAACTAAACAATATTAAAAACAAAGACATACAGACAAAATATATAAATAAAGGTAGTATATCTTAAAAATGGTATAAAAGTTACAATTTCCAAAAAGAGTTCAATGATACAATAATTGTATTAATGAATTCATATTGAAATATTATGATGAAGATTAAAATCTGACTTTGCAAGTGTTGACTAAACACAGAATACAAAAATAAGGACTCAGCAAAACACCTAAAGCTGTCTGGTTAAGATCAATACATTTTAAGATCTTTTGAAATTTTATTATCATCGATATCATTCTTCCCTTCGCAGTTAAAAATTGAAACACCACTGCACTGGTGTTTCAATTTTGTAGTAGGTAATGTGTAATATTACGTAATGTTTTTGAAAACTTGATCGATTTGATAGTAAATAGTGAAATCTGAATAAAATATTAAAAACTAAGTAAACAAAACCAGTAAATTAAGACTTTTATCGCAAAAAATAGATTTATGAAGAAGAAAATATGCGTGAGCATACTTATTCTTTATTGCCAATCAAACATTATTATGGCTCAAATTGCTGGTAGACTTTATACATACCTACAGATTTCAAGTTTAACTTGATACTTTAGATAATTTTAAATTTTATTGCAATAACATTTATTAAATAATTTTTACAACTAACCTTTAACTAATTACACCCCTACAATGGATTTTGACTTTTTAATTTTTTTATTATCTCAGGCAGCAAATTGACACTCTTTTTTTTAAGGATATTTTAAACGACTAGGGATTTTTTATTTGAATAGGAAATTAGGTAATTTATTCAGATAAATCTATTTCTGAGCTACATCAAATATCTAAATGGCTCCCTACTCCTGGCTTAGAATGTTGGGAGAAAAAATTTTTAGACACGAAACTTAACTTGCAAGAAGACAACCATAATCAAATCGAAGAAGTAGTTTTCGTTTAGAAAAAGTTTGATACAATCTCTTACCCCTCTTTGACCCCTTAGAAGGACCGGGGGCGTAATTGAGACACCAGATATTAAGTTGAAAGAAGGCAAATATATCTGGAAAAACCGCATTTAAATCGTATCAGTAGTTTTCGTGTTAAAGAAAAAATTTGATTCAACCACAAACCCCCTCTTTGGTCCTCATAGAAGAGTAGGGGGAAAAATTATACACCTGTTAAGTTGGAAGAAGACAAATATATCTGCTGAAACCGCATTAAAATAGGATCAGTGGTTTTCACGTAATGCCACAAACATACAGACAGACAGACGAAAAAAATAATTGCATTTTTGGCTCTTCTATATCGAGTGAACTGTAGTCCGTACTCTGGTACAAAGTTTTTATTTTTACAGATTTATAATTTATTGTATGTATAGATTATCTACGATTATTCTTTATCTGTGGTCATTACTAACAAAGTGACTGAATAGTATCCAATCACAAAGCAACAACATTTTAATAAGCCAATCACAACATTTGTGGATTGACAGTTCCGACGTTCTGTGTCACCGGTTTTGCTATTTTCTGCCATACAATTTTGTACGCTATGCAAAAGGCATAAAATCTATTTTCAAATAAAAGATAACAGACAAAGTGAGCACGGCTGCATGCAATCAACGGATCAGCGAGGTCGATTCGAAGCGATTGGCGACTTGTCGAGTGCCTTCGTCATCGCGACTCGCGAGCTGCGAGCAGGTTTTTACGAGTTTAGATTTTTTAAAATCAGTGGGACTATCCAAATTATGTTGAATTTGAAGTGAATAATAGTATTGGTGATGTTGACCTTAGGGTTATCGTTATTTCGCAAAAAAACTGTAAAAGAACATACGTTTACTGTAGTAATCCGTCAAAAATCGAGAAAGCTTCAAACGTGTTTGAAGCTTTCGGTTTCGGATTAATGGAACTATGAACCTGGACCCTTTAACGTTTAGCTTATCACAAATAAATTATCTCGTTGTAAATTTAAATAAGAAGAACTTCAAGCAGACAAGCCAAGAATTGACCCAGGTGAGCAATATCGAATAATATATTGTCTTTGTTTTCAATTGTCGCCATATTGTGAATTTTCTCGGGTTGCCACGAGCTGGTTTGGTAACGAATATCACTTTTTAATATTTCACGTAATTGTTGCTGTTGTTATTGCAAATTCATTTCGTAATAACCTTCGTCCGATTGCCGAATCGAAATTAACATTATAGTTCCATAAGCAATCTCTACACGAGATATACCAAGTACCGTTACCAATAGTGATGATCGTACCTTAGTTTTTTTGTACAATCCATTTTCGTAATTGTGTTCAAAGAAAGGTATTTTGTAACTTACTAGATTATGACATTGTTACGTGTGTATTTTATCATCATATTTCAAATATTGGCCTGTTGTGTTCTTTTTAAAAAAATACTGGAGTGATTCCAATTAATACGTAACTAATTATTACGAGCAAAACATCTTTCGCTACATTTACGATACTTCAGTAGGTACATAATTTATGTATTTTCTTGTATGTCGATTTTGGTTATGACTCTTTTGATATCCATAAAATTTTGATTTTGTTGTGTACTGTGTATTTGAGATACCTACAACTATTGGCTTTCTTATAAGAATGTAGATATTATTTTTACAAACTCAAATTGGTGCTCATTAATTTTTATAGGTTATGAGTTTTTGATGCATATGGATTGTGTTGATTTCTTGTTATCGCTCAATTTGTAAAAGAATTTCTAAATTAGAAGTTTAGTAAAGAAACATTATTTGTTTATTAATTACAAAACTAATGATGTAAGGGAGTTCTGTGGATCCGAAGGATTTTGGGTCAAAACTTTGCCACCCTTTTTAAAATCTACTAAAACTTATACAAATCTAAAACAAGTTATATCACTGGTCATAATGGTTACAAGTAAAGTAACAAAAAATTTAACAATCCTATACAAATTTTTCATTATTTCCCTTCTAATTTCAACAAATATTGTAACTTCCATACTTTATGATGTAGCTATAAATGTTTGTTGATACAAATAGAATCTTGTAAAATCTAAAAACTTTATATAAATCATTATATGGGTCTCAAAGCTTCAATTTATGCAAAAAAATGTTAATTTTATAATTTAAAGTCCCCTTCATCCACTCATATCTTTAATTATTAGTTGCAACCTTTCAGTTTGCAATTGCATGTTGTATATAAGCAAAGTCTTATTTTGTATATAAGAAGATATTTGCCTATTATAAAAAATAATTTGGGTTTTCCTTCCCCATATTATAACTACAGAACACACCAACTGATTTCCACAGTTTTGCATTAGTTGGAAAGGTCTTGGCCTCGGTGAGGTCTATAGAAAAGACAAGTCTGAAAAAAATTAAAGATTGTGACTAGAGTCGCATGCAACACCTAGTTAACTAATATCTGTTTCAAAGCAAATTCATTACTGTGCCATTGGAGGAGAATACTGTGTTTTTAGAAGGTTAAAATCGTTTCCTCTAACAGGAATGTATATAAATTGAAAAAAAAAGGAAAATAAAAGGTAGCCTATAGCTTTTAGCGAATGATAATAATATTAGAAATGTCTATCAGGATTTTTAAATCACTGTACACACAGCAGCAATATTGTAAAGATGTTTCAAGTCATCAATATAATATTGTTTATCTCACATCATTTTTTGTATTTCACTCATATATGTGATTTCATGAAATGAAGTTTAAATTCAAAAACAATACAGCTGCTATGTGTGAAACCCTTTATACATGTTATTGTATAGAAATGAAAATATTTGTCCGCTATCTTGTATGATGTCACATAACATCATTTCATAAAGATAAGGTTTCTGTACTTATCAACTTTCTTTATTGAAAAGTACTAAGTACTAACTATTGATATGTATATGTAAGTCTTAATTTATTTTTATAGTGGCGTTCAAGGATATTAATAATATATATTTAACATTGCAGTTGCAAAATTATGCAAAACTTTTGGTAGTATTTAATAACTTATGCAAAGCGATGTCTAATTTTTTGCTTTATTTGCTTTGCGATTTCTTAATTTATAGTAACTTATAAATAGTCAATTAGAGCAAGACTTCTTTTAGTACAAAACTTTAAAGAAATGTATATTATGTTTTACATGAATAGCTAATTATTTGACTAGTTTTATTCCATTGAATATTTTAGTATGTAAGAATATTATGCAAAATTATTTACTCTATTAACTATAGGGATGCTTCAGTGTTAAACCAAAAAACCATTACCATCTTGTAAAGTGTCACTCAAGGCAGCTGAATTGCTACATCTTGCGAATGTCTTCCAATAATAATTTTGCATGGTTGAATTATTAAGATACAGTAGACCGTTGATAATTCAAACCCAGGTAACTTAAAAACATCTATGGCTTAAAAAATAATTTCATATCAAAGCCAGAGTGTAGCTAGCCTTGATAACTAAAATTATTTTATATTTCTCTTGGACTTTTATCAAGCTTCTGCTGTATCTTGTTTCCTAAATATAGGATACATATTAATAGTGTTGGTATTGCTATATATAGTTAAGAAATTAAGCGGCTACAGCATTTTTTATATTTTTAATCACAAATTTAATTTAAATTACATATAAACAGCTACCTCTTGCTTTTCTTTATTCCAACATTACATAAATACAAACAATATTAATGTATAATACTCCTCTTGATGAATACTTCTTCTTAGGGTTTTTTGATGTTTCAATTTATTTAGATGCCATTGGTCCAATCAAATTTATTTGTTAAATTTTTATTTTAATAAATGTTAAAAATGATTTATTATGTTCAATATATTGTTAATTTATAACATTAAATTATTTACTAAAAATTACAAAGTAAAATATAAAAACTTAGAATAAGTATAACTAAATACTACAAAAAGAAAAACTTTTCCAAATTGTCTCTAACTGGCAGAGTACCAAGCAGGCATTGCCCTGTTGGATGGCAATTGCCATCCTTTGTGCCAGGTTGCTCCTGGCTCTGGGGTCTCGGGTGGCTTCAATAAGGTTTTTAGATATCTCTCTCAAGGGCTTATGTGCTCCCGGACCCCAAGTGCTTAGGGTTTCCACTACAAATGGCTCAAACTTTTTAAAATGATATGAAATGTGAATAATTTGAAAAATAAACTTGAGTAATTTTCAATTGTAAAGGGAACACAATAGCTATATTATTATGCAATTTTCTATGTTTTTTTCTGAAATCACTCCCATATGGGCACTTTTAAAGAAATTGGGTTGTTTTTTCAGATTGAATTCAATATGATAAATTATCTCATAAGTTTATAATTTTATAAGTATGGATCAACAACATTTTATCATAAAAATATTGATATGTTATGATTACAATTTACAATTGTGCTAATTTAGCAAACATAACTAAGTTACCTATGAAATACTTTTAAACATAAATATTTTATTTTTACATAATGTTATTGTTTAGTGCTGTGGTTATTTAAATAAGTTGTTTCAATTAAAAAACATGATTTCTTATGGTATTAGGAATATTATCACTATGTATGATTTTATTATTATCATTATTTTTTTATTCTATTTGTTTAGGGGTATTTTGTTCGACGGTCACCGCCGTCTATGCCACCCCGAAAATCCTTTTTTCGCTTAAAATCCGCATCATATCCGGTTTTGAGCTCTAAAAATTAGAAAATTAAAAAAAAAACGAAGTTTACCGACCCTGTAAAATGATGGTTTCTAGGGAGTAATTTTAATGCGCAATGAAGTTCCTAGTAATGTACAGACAGGAAATATTTTTTCGTTTTTGATATTAGAATATATTGGGATTCGGAAAACGCAATAGATATCCAGTATCCACAGAAACGTGTAAATAATCCACGAACCAGGAGTGCACTACAGTATCGACTTTCGATTAAAGGCGGTCAAACCAATCTGTTGGCTGTCAGCGAGTGGTCGGGCTGGATAGCGACGCGAAATAAAACGTAACCAACCTTTATAACATTATCCGTGCACTCGATGTATATCCTGCACATACAGGGTGTAACAAGGAGGTGTTACTGTGATATTTTATAGGGATACCTATAAAACTTCGGGCCCATCTAGAATGTATTTTTACCCTTTAGCATACCGTACCCAAAGGGTAAAACGGGACCCTTTAGATCAGACTTCATGTGTGTCCGTCTGTCCGTCTTCAAGTCATATGTCGAGTATCAAGAACGGTTATAGCTAGAGAGTTGGTATTTTTACAGGTTATGTATTTTTGTTGCCGCTATAACAACAAGTACTGAAAACAAGATATGTAATATACAAAATATTTATATAATATACAAAATATTTATTTTTTTCTTTTGCTAATGGATATTTTTAGACGTTTACATCGCGCAAGCGCTTGCACGATAAACTTATCGTATATATCGTATATATCGTATGAAACTTCATATAGTAAGCTCTTAATGCACTTTCATTGACAAGAGATTTCGCTGTTTGGCGTCTACATCACGTTCACGAATTACGACACACTGTCTTGTCCGGGTCACGGGTTCTAAAATATTGGGTACGCTAAAGTGATTTAGGGAGCTTGCTCACAATTTTTGAGATTTGCCGAAATTAAAATTTCCTTCATCCATATACTAAGTATAGTATACACTTAATATATTGATGTAGAAAATTTTAATACTTTTTGTAACACATTTAATTTACTTTCAGAAGAGAAACTAATTGAAAATTAGACTACATAAGTGGCACATGTTTAAAATTAGACCATGCTCCACAAATGTCCAAACTAATAAAAATTGCGACTTGCTGGGATTTTTCATCATCATGACTCACCCATGAGTCATTATTCAGAAATCAGATTCTCAGCTTTTAAGCTATATCCAAACTGAGAAACTTCTATTTTGGCCCACCATGCATTCCCACTTTATTTAATGTGTCATGTCGCCACGATCATCAAAGGTTTCCAAACACAAAACCTGTTGATACTCTTATAGGATCACAATGCTTGTTTGTTGTTTGCCTGAATTTTTAAATCCTTGATATAAGCACGCTCGCTGAACTAAGCCATAAACCTTAATTGTCATTGACATTAGATGCGGTTTAAAATTATTGTGACGTCAGATATGACTGGTTTACACGTATTAAGCAGATAAGTAGTTAACTAAATTTAACTTAATTTTAGGTGACTTAACTTGCCACTTGCTACCAAATTTTGTGTTTACATGCAATCAACAACTTAAAATTTAGTTACCTACTTATCTATTAAATACGTGTAAACTCGACATTAGTGCTATTTCGCTCTCTTATCGAAATAAAAAAAATGAATACAACTATTCGTTGGTATTAATTATTAAAAGCGGATTAAGACTTGTTTATTAAAGACATGTCCATTGAAATGATGTCGCCCGTGTGCAGTTTTAATAAACGCTTTTCAAACGCCAGCGAGCATGTAAAATCCCTTCGAATGGATGCCCGTTATAGCTTTTTTAATATAAATCCGAGCTTATATGGGTTTGTCTGTGATGAAGTCAGTATCGATTATTATGTTGGACGTCTAATTGGTAGGTATTTCCGTGGAAAAAGTTGTGTTTTGGCACGTGAGTATAGTCACGTTCAAGGACCACGTGGCTATTTTGGCCACACCGCTGTGACATTCGTTGCCATGTGAGTTTATATCATGATTTTTGACGCCTTATATTTTTATCTTTGATGACTCTGTTTATGACGATGTCATGAAGATCATTCGTTAATTCATAGATTCACGCATGAGAAACAAAGAGAATCAAAAAGGTCATATTTTTTCGGCACGATAAGTTTGAGCCTTTGATGCTTAACTCGCATAGAATGGTACCCTTTAATCATATACGAAGAGCCCTAGTTACTTTTTCAACTCGAATAGTTTAGGCTTATGAAATTCAATACTGGCACCGTCTGTATACTGGCAGTTTTGAGTTTTACCAGTATTTAGCTAGTGAAATTCCGGCTTGTTTTTACAAAAAATTCGAACACATTTTTCGGTGATATTTCGTTGCTATGTTTGTACCAAGAGGGATGGACGAGAGGTCGCTGCACCATTGTAGGGGGAAAGGGGGTGGCATATTAATCCTATTCCCATTTCCCATACGTCGAATATTTAACTATATGTAGAATCTAGATCAATATTACAGGTAATTAGCCGTTTAGCACATTGGTATACGTTTATTTTATTGCAGATTTAATTTTACGGTCTCTTCTTGGTTGGTTAATTATTTTGACTGAAAGTATAGCTGCCCCTAAATTCACAAGGTGATTTCACAAGTATGCTTGTGAAATCACCTACACATACTGTCATTATAATATTATGAGAGTTTATGATTTAGTATCGCGTTTGGATGGTTCTAGCAAAACTATTTCACGGTATACACATTTGGAAAGAAGATAGTAGCATTTTCCAACTTGAAACTTGGAAGCTATCGAGTGGATGGCTTGTTACCTCCTACGTATAGATCGTATTATTATAATGTTTGCTATTCGCTTTTTGTTGAAAGAATATATTTTTTCATTTTTTGTATCCATTTAAAAAATGTTTGTATCCCTTTTTACGAAAGACGCGTAGATGTAAAAGCATGAAATTTCTCCCAGTTATAGTTGATATGAAGGAAAAGTGTGGAATACCAATATTATTTTGAAATACACTTTAATTTAGCATATTATTAATAAGTAAAACGCTACTTACGCTACAATATTTTGACATGACACGATAATCATACACGATATACTCTTTGTTTATGTTTACAGTCTGTCATTTTTTTAAAACAAAATTTAATGGCCTGGTAATAAGACTTTTATGACAAATTGAAGTCTGTGATTGGATTGAGAATAGATTTTAGTTTTTTATAGCTCCTCTACATGATGGATTAAAATATTGATGGTCGAATTTCGACCACAGGGCGACCTCTAGTAACCTTAAAAAGTCTGTAGCGTCTTATCCCAACGCTAAAATAAGGAATGCCCTTATAATTTTTTCAACGTTTTACCTAATCTACAAAACGTACTCGAATACGCTCGAGTTACTACAAAAATAGCACTCTCACCTCCCCGGCTAATAGGTGAAATTGAAAGAGAGCCAATTTGGTCGGAATATGTCAATTCCATATAAGTCGTGATCTGTCGGCTGGGTGTCCAATCCACGCGTTTTAAGCGCATGTAAATAAAGGAACTCGCGACCAATTAACTTAGATCCTCTATCTGGGTCTGTTTCAGCTTCCCTGACTGTGCGTGAAAATTACGTGTCACGTTGTTTGTCCTTGGTGGACTCCTAAACATCTGCACAGATTTTAAATTTGATTTGCACACCGCGTGTGCAATTTCTAATCTAAAATACCTATCTAGAATAAAGGTTGCATCTCAACAGTCATAACTAAGACAGTTCAATGTCTGTCGGGTCAGCTAACATTAATTATATGTATGGATGCTGCTACACGAAACTAAATACTAATAATTCCCAAATGTCTACCGTCGCTTCGAATACTTTGGAACTCGACCTGGGTAAGGACTGTGGACTACTAAAGTTAGATGATGTTAACATCACAAAGTTATTGCAAGTTGGACTTGTGTTTCTCAATTAGGTATTTAGTTTCTCTGGTCGAACATTTTCATGTTTTGCTCGAAATATAATTTCCATATTGTTAAAACCGTTGTGGTTTTAATTCACTGAAGTTTTGTTGAAGATATCTTACGAGCCGATTAATCCGATCAGACTAACAGTAGGAGGCCCAGTTTCTGAGTATTTTTGACTTGGTTATCTATTCACTATCGCTTTTAATTAGATTTTGGCTAGCCTTAAAAAAATAACCAAAATTAACAACGCCGGTGAAAACAAATAATTACGGTACTAAGAAATAATTTAACTTTTACATAGAAATTTTTTACCAACTAACCTATAAATCTGATTTTTATATCATGATAACCAGAGACATGTAGAGAGTGTGCACTAGCTTAATCTGACGAGTAAATCCAAATTTTCCCCTCTTGGGCTACCATACTATGTTGCGTATGCATAAAAATGCGGTTAGATCGGTCTGCGATCGATCTGACTGCTACTGAATAGGTAGGCCTTCCAGTATATGAAGGCCTTTAAACCAGACTAGATGATGACCCCAACTCCTTTCCGTCATGTTCTTTCCAGGGACTCGAAGTATCTCGATCCCACATGTTAGCTAAATTGGTTCAGTGGTTTGCCCGTCAATATGTAACAGACTTTTATTAAAGTACGAGTATGATAGTAGTTAAATCCGTAATTACCTATTATAACACTTAAACCTGTGCTTAAACTATTGGAATAGATGTAAAACGTTATACAAATACCTGTTGTCAAAGGTTGCCTTTGTGATTGGTGTGTGATTCCTTCTCTAGAGACCAAAGAGCATTGTAATCACTTAGGTTTCACTAATTTAGACAAAGTTGTTTCCTAAGGGTAGTCGGAATTTTTGGTTCCGTTTGGTTAAAAAGATCAGACGAGTACAACATTAGGTTTAGTGTTACCAGATAAAAGGTAATAATTAAGTTCATTATTAGTAAGAAATAGAATAAAATCTTGTTGGTTGTATGATGTGTCTCCTCTCTTAAATATTTATTATTTTGTTTTTAGCATTTGTTCTAATAAAGTGGCAACAGATATACACCGTCTGTGAAAACTTCAGCTCTCTAGTTTTTACCGTTCTTGAGATACAGCCTGGAAACAGTCAGACGGGCAGATATCGAAGTCTTACAAAAGTCAGAACCCTGAAAAAAATTTAATTTAAAACGGTTCGTTTGTGAGCATACAATGCACACAGACTAATAGAGAGTCACACACCCACAAAAACACTTTAAACTTGTAACACCCCTTTTTTGAGTCAGGGGTTAGTTAGAATGAAAAAAAAAATGTAAAATATATTTTAATATTCCCGCTGAAAATTTAACATACTCCAATAATTATGACCAACAAAACTTGGCATGTGAAGGGTAAAACATATCGACACGACAAGTTTTATTCAGATGCTGGCGTCTACTCGTGTATACCACTTAGCAACAGCCAATTGGATTTATAAATAGATACAAACTATAACAGTAACATTACGTATGAATGACCACCCACCCCTTTCCAGTGTCCAAGCGTGGTCGTGTTTTTGTGTGCCGTTTGTATACCTTATTGTTATAATAATAAGGACTATATGTGCAACTCTATTTGACATCGAGCGTACCTCTATCGGTGTGTATTTCAGCGGGTATGAATTCATTATCCGCAGGGCTTTGCCCTTTGATTTGAAACCATTGACAGTTGTAGACAGAAATATGATTGTCCAATATTGCGTTTATTGTCCGGCGTGATGAATATTTAAATTGTTGTGGTTAAAATTAACGCCTACCAGCGTTAATTATATTTTAAATGTTAAAGGAACCTTTCACCAAATGGTATAGCTAACATGGTATAAAAAAATGTTTTCTTAATTTGTGGGTCCGAGGAATTTTACATTTGCCTGTCGCGATCTCTGACAATGTTCCTAATGGTGAAAAGATTTATGAAATGGTTTCGATAGCTTCAGAGATTACTCACCTCAAACATACAAACACGCAATGTCACAAACTCTTATTTCTTTATAATATTAGCGTAGCTGATATTATGTGCAATGTGCATATTTTATGACTCAAAAACTTATCCTTAAGTAGTAATAGTAGTAACAACTAGTATCAAACAACACATTTTCAATCAATATCATTTAATATCAGCACCAACCGGGACTCTGAAACGTAGCCTGTTATTTTTATTTCGCTAGTTGCAATCAGGAATTGGACCCCGACGAAAATTAATTAACCTCTGCAAACCGCAACGGACAGACTCGCGACGACGGAAAATTCCCAGTTAGTAGTGTCAATTTTCATCGATATAAATCAATGGACGCTCTCAATAAAGCTGTTGTTCGTCTAAACTAATAGTTCCACGGCTGTTAAAAAATTGCAAAGAACAAACATATGCGCGTAGAAAACAGTTGCCTTTGACTTTCCATGTGATCTGTTCTATATCTGTGCCAAATTTCTTAAAAATAGGTCCAGTAATAGGGAATACGCCTTATTTTTTATTATTTTGTAAAATAAATCTTTCACTATTGAAAAATGATGTAGTCCAATCAGTTTTTTGATAAAATTGAAAACAACAAACTTACAAACCTTTTAAGTAGTCAGAAAGAGAGATACGATATTGATTGTGACGCCAAAGTCCATAAGTAGCATACAAAGTTCATACTAAATTAAGTTTTAAGAGAAAGGGATGGGTAGAAAACTTATATCGCTAATATCTTACTTATTCCTCAACAGAATTCAGAGATTTCTTGTCATTCTGTATATCTTTTAACCCACTATCGTAATAATTTGCATTCAATAAATTTTGTTTTACACGCTTATTCCCTATACAAAACACATCAGCGAGATTAATAAAATATTCAACAAACAAATCGACCGAGAGATAATTCGCTATCGTCGTTTCCGCGCCACCGCCTCCGCTGACCGACACGCAGGGTTGCCACAAGGGAGTTTTTTTTATTATTTTTCAAAAAATAAAAATAAGATGTAACATAGCTGATGGTTTCGCTTACATAAAATATAATGCTGAAAGAGACATAATGGTTGCACCGACCCAACGCAGGCCATTTGGGTTTTAAGCCTATTTTGTTCTTGGTCCGTATTCGCGCCGTGCGACGATACGCCAAGATCTAATACGCGAAAATTCTGAATTTGTATGACATTGACAGATTCCATTTTCTCGAAAGATTGTCAGATAAAGTTTGTCAATTCAATACAAAAGAAATGCATGTTCGCGTATCTTCGCGTCTTGTTGCGGTGCAGTTCGTTTCACAGTTTTTCGGCAAGAGCACGGCAAAAAGTAGCTTAATAACCGCACGGCCTAAAAGTAAATTTTTACTAATATTGTGTGTTTGTTTGTACGTTCTTCCCGCCCTAATTAACGTAATAACTTGATTTTTACACAGACTTAGCTGAGAGAATGAAGAATAACAAAGCCTATTTTGGTTTTGGAAAACCATCACGTTCCCAAAATATTGTTTCTTTACGCGATTTTCGAATCCCACGTGAGCGAAGCCGCGGAAAAAGTTAGTTTAAATAAAGTAATAAATCAATTAATGAACAAAACGACATAAGCCATGAATTCCGTATTTACCAACTCTAAAGCATTACAAGATCTACTTTTAAATATAGAATTAAGATTTAAGCTTAGGTAAAGTAAATATTCAAAATTTCATTACATTAACGAATTTTCATTCGACAAAATCTTTTATAATATAAGCGCGAAGATCAAAACACGGGCGTAAAAACGTTATTAAAACCTTATTAGTCACTTTTCTGCGAAAATTAATACGGAGCCCGCTTTCTATATAGACGTTGGAATTTATAAGAATGTCGTGTGATATTATATTCTAGATAGGTCGTAGGTTTATGTTTTGAAAAAGATTTTGTCGGCGGCTTCCTTTTAAGAATATTTTTATACAAGTTTTCATCTGCTATTTGAATCCCTACAATGAGTACAATCTACATTTTTTTCATGAGTTACTTTTTTAATATATATTTTTTATTTTTGCCAGCCCTATCCCACTCCCTCTTCATCGACTTCAATAATCATTCGAAATGTAATATTTCAGGAGGGGCATCATTAGGATTGTTTTATCGATGTATTTTTTCGCTTTTCCGCTCATAAATATAGGTTGTTTATAATACGTCATGATCAACGCGCAATGTACTTTAGGGACCCCATGTGTTGCGATAGATCCGTTGAATAATTTCATATCTTGTAACAGCTTTGGAAATGAAATATGTCCTATTATTTTCTTTTCTGTTTTTCCTTACCCAGAAAAATATACTTCTATAAGTCTCCACGACGCTCGAGTGACTAAGTACAGAAATAGCACTCTGGGCTCCTCTACCAGAAACCAAGAGCTGGTAGCAATTTTCAAGTATATATTTGAGTCAAGTTGAACTGCAGACTTGGCTGATGAGAAGCAGGGCTAAAAAAAAACTAAAAAAAAAACGTAAACGAAACTTTCCGACCGAAACGAAAAAAATCTTGTATTAAAATTTCAAGTTGCCACAAATATATTTTTTTTTATCTTGCAAGCAATTTTCGCAAACTATTTTTTTTTTAATGTTTCACACCACGTCAATCTGGCCCAGTGCTAAGTACCCGAAGGACTTGTGTTACAGGTACCTGACAACGGAAATATATTTAATACTTCTGTACTATACACATATTTAAGATTTTTATTATATAATATACATATTTAATATACATCCATGACCTAGGAACATTGAAAAACTTGTTCCGTCGGCGGGATTCGAACCCGCGACCCCCGGCGTGAGCTACCAAAGTTTAACCACTGTGCCATAGAGGTCGTCAAATTTTGCACGCGCCTGGCAATATTTGAACCCCCACTATATTATAATTTTTTCTATTCTTTAAATTTTAACAACTTATTAAAAATACATATTGCCTCAAATATATTTTTGGATTTTTTTTTATCTTTTTACTACTGGTAAAATGGTAAAAGGCGCCGTTTGTCATCAGCCAGGTCTGCAGTGCCGTATTGGGGTGTAATAGCAGAGTTATATGACAAGGTGCCAGCTTGCGTCAAACTCCTACTCAAACTTTGCTACCAGCTCTCAGATTACAATAGTACAGGCAGAAATTGAAACTTTCTGTCAATAAACTATTGCATTCCTATCCGGGCTGCATGATCTTGCGAGAGTAACGGAACAGGTTGTAGACAGCTGATGAGTTCCCTTAATTTTTGGCCTTTAAGTGCAAGGAGAATATCATCAGTCTGCCGATCTCATGGACAACCGGTGCAAGACAACAACAATATAAAATGACCTATTCGCTGGGTCAAAATACGGCGGATTTTTAGATGTCAAAAGGCCGCTGAGTTTTCTTTTTTTGCCACCGTGTACGCTATGGGAATATTGCAGCCAGCGAATACTCAAAACTGCAGTATTAAAAAAAATAATCAAATATAACATCACGCCAGTTTTCTGTGAAGCCGTAGTACTCCGGTCGAGCCGACCCATTCGTGCCGAAGCATGACTCTCCCACGGCAAAATGATATACGAAACGTATTAATGCCAGACACGTCCGCGATATCTTGTATCTCCCGTGGCATACAATTTGGCAGCATTTCATACAAATTGAATGTAGCAATTTGAAATAATCCTTAATCACAAAATGTCTGCCAAAAAATCCTGGCAAGCAGCACGGGCAGAAAGCCAGGAGGCTCGTTAGGGCCAAAGTATAAAACAGTAGGACACCTTTGTACAAACGTTTCGCGGGCGGCTTAAGCTGGAAACAAAATGATCGGACGCGGCTGACAGCCCATGCAAAAACGTCCGCGACTGACGTCAGACGCGGACGTCTTAGTCAGTTTGCACACTTCAATGTACAATTGTTATGATCTAGATCGCGGCTGTTAGTCACGTCCGTAAGTCGCGTCCGATCATTATACTTTTCGCTTTTCGATTACACCGTAACGTGACACTTCAAATTGAGTAAATTCATTGCTTAATTTGAATTTGATTGACAGATTTCAATGTCACTTCTATGACGTCACCCGCAATCTAAGTCTGTTAATTCAATACAAATTAAGAAACGTATTAGCACGTACTGTCACGTCACGTTGCGGTGTGAATTGGCCCCTACAAAACGGGGCACATTTGCATATGCACAATTTCATACCAATTTTGACACTTCATGCGATGTTTTGTGCATTTGGATGGTAACCTTAATGTTTCACTTGAAATTGCTAATTACAACAATACGTTTAAAAAAAGCTTGACAATAATTATAAAAGAACTTGTTATTATGAATATGGGACTTTAAACGTGGCGTAGTGAAAATTAAACTCCTACTGTATAAAAAATTACGTAAAATAAAAGCAGGCTACTCCTAAAATCTCAAGAAAAGGGTAAAAAATGGCATCCGATGTCTACTTTATATTTTTTAGCCTCCAGTAAGTTTTGCTTTTTATAGGCATACTATAAAAGGTTTTATTCGAACCCCTAGTTAATAAACCCCGTTAATAAAAACCGAATTGTATCAGCCCTGCCTTATCTAAATGAATATGAAGGTTTGTTCGAACCGCGCTATAAAAACGAAGATAGCATCGCATCAAGTGGTCGTAGGCCGGATCGATGTAAGCTAGTTGTAGTAGGGTGACCACACTAACATACCAAAGTCCTACATCGCGCTATGAAAGTTTTTTATAAATCTAGCCTGAGAGCACGGCCAGTGACCGCCAAGTCAAGTGCGAAGCAAATACCGCCGTACCATATTTACCGTACTTTTAATGGTCGGTCTTTTTTTTCTCAGAGGGAAAGGGTTTTTTTTGTCAGAAAATGGGGTCGTCTATGGGCTTTTCGCCCATATCCTTTGTTAGTTTTTTTTATATTTGGTTTTTGTACCAAGGATCTCATCCAAACTTATTCGAGTTATATAACATTATTTTTAATGTCATTCCATCACACTTTCGGACTTTTATATTTTATAATATCATTTATATATACTAATAATAAAATATAAAAGTCCAGGGAGTAGAGTTGGGCCACACTCACTTGACGATGCTGAATCACGATAGTTTTCTGTGAGGCCATCGTATTTCTTCGATCGAGCCGACCCGAATATTCGTATGGGCTTATTCCTGTTTTCTTCTTATTGATTTCGTTGCATTGGGTCCTTTAAGACAATTTTAGCATCTCCGTGTCATGAGAGTTGAGTTCGCTGTCGATTCTGGCTACACATGAGGTGGTGGGAATGCGTGTTGGGCAAAGGCCTTGCATACGCCCAAATTCTTTAGTAGCGATCACTGTCCTTCTGTCAAAAAAATTGTCGTTTCTATATAAACCGCGATTGACAACAACAAAGTGACAACACAACATTTTGTTGTCAATCGCAGTTTGTATAGAAAATTACACATTTTTGATAGTGGGAGAAAGGCCGCTATTACTTATGGTCGTTTTAAACTAAAATGGCACGGAATTTTATACAAATTTTGCTACTTTACATAAAGTTTTGTACCAAGTTACGGCAAATGGGAATAGATTGACCAAAGAGCAACTATATAGATACTATATAGCAACTACATAGAGTTTACCGCAGAAACACCATGTCCACACTTCGCACGAAACCTGGTCACCCGAACAAGGCTAGTATTCGCATGACATACTTCGAATTGATTTGAGATTATTGCGGGCGTGATCCGAAATGGACCTTACCCGCTCCCAATAGGGTCCACATTGACTTGCCCCCGGGGTATTTTCTTAATAATTTCTGTAAGAATCTCTGGTTTCGCGCGGGTTTGTGCTTCGGTGGCATTTTTCTGTTTCATCGTGTGCTTATAAGCTGATTACGGGACGGTCAAGTGCGAGCCGGCGAGATGGTCCCGTAGTGTGACGATAAGATGTCGTCACGGACAGTGCTTAGAGATGCCTTTCACTATGCGATACGATATTTTTGGTATGGGTAAATTCACATCGCAAAGTGGCGAGAAGATACACGTTGGTCTCTAGCATGACGAAACAAATACAATGCTCAACAACCTACATTTTAAATCTGGCGTCGCATACTACGGTGATCGCTAGGAGTTTCCGTACCTTCAAGCGTTTTTGTCACAATTATTACTGGCATCTGTCTAACACAGTAAATTCCAATACTAACCTAGCTCTAGAATAGTAGTCACAAATATTAAAATACTTTTATTTCCGTAGTGATTCCCCTTAAGCTCTTTGACTTTCGGTCATTGCAACTTTGTGCTGTATCCGCTTTGTATGGGGAGGAAATTGAATACTTCCTACTCCTCTTATATTCTTCTGATTAATTTCGTTGCGGGTGTCAAGACAGCTTTAGCACGTCCCTCGGGCTCCCTGAAATCATATCTGCGGGTTTTCGTGGTTGGATGATGATCTTGGCGCCCATTCGTGCCAAAGCACGGCTCTCCCACGGCAAGGAGCATCCGTATTATGTACTTGAGATCGGAAAATGTCTAACTGGTACACGCCTCCACCTGGGTTCGAACCTGCACCCTCTCGAGTGCGAACCAAAGGTTTTACCCACTAGGCCACGGACGCTCTAAACTTACCTTACAGATTTTCCAAAAATTTTATACATATTCATCAGGTCGGTTAATCGATTTATACCTATTCTAAGCCCTTAATGGCCTTAAGACAGCTTGTAATATTTATAAATATTGACGACGAGGATATTACCTGCTCCGGCATGTAAAATGTACCTAAGTGCCCCTTAAATTAACCCCAAAGCATGTAAACAAAATATGCTGATGCGCCGACAATGTAAACGAGCAATGCCAGACCAGTTCTTATGTCTGGATGGCCAGCTAGTGTCGGCTATTAGAATAAAACACACAAGCTCAGTCGTGTAGATGACATACTCGGTACCGATTACCGATCCTCGTTTATTCAAATTCAATTTAAAATTCAAATCTTTTAATTCAGGCATTACAAACCCATACAACAAATACCTTAAAAATAGCATACATATTAATTATATAATAGATACCTTAAAGACTAACATACTTATTTATATTATATCTTTAAACCTGACACTTTGTAATGTAGTGTCGGTGACATGACCCGCTTCGTTCCGGAGTCTCCCCCGGAATCTTCGGTAGGCTACACCCATCGGCCAGAACTCCTGCGCCTCGAACGTCTCTTATCGTCGATCAACTCCAATGAGTTGATCGACGATAAGAGACGTTCGTTTGTCAATACAAACTCCAACAAACGACTTGAGCGATGAACGTGTCAATTTTATCCCCGATGAGATTATTTCTCGTTATTCTCACACAAAGCACGGAATATTTTAATGGGAGGCTGTCGACGTCATGATGATGATTGATGGCCGTTTAAGGCAACCCCCGTGGCAACAGCTGTTGAGCCGGTGTGGCATTAATGGCCGAAATTACGCGGGAAAACGCCACAAAAAACTCATCACCACCATATTGAATGTGAAACTGAAGGTGCGAGCGGAAGAAGCCGGTAGCTAATATTTAAAATATGATGTAGGCTTTGGGGCAATTCACATCCTGGCCTGGTATATCCCAGGTATTAGTGATTCTAAGTCGTTGGAAAATGTACAGTTTTTATAGGAATATTCTGGAATTAATGAGAATTATTTTGTTTCGATAATTATGAAGCGACTTCCAAAAAAAGAAGAGGTTTCTCAATTTAAACGTACTTTTAAGTATTATAGGTCAATTCAGAGCACAAAGTAACGCGACAATACGGGTAGACACATTTTAAAATTTAATAGAGGTCACCCTATGGTTGGAGTTCGGCCATAATTATTCCTCAATTCAATCATAGACTTCAACTTAAGTCTCGATAGCGGGCCATTAAATTTTATTTAAAAAACACAAACTAAAGGATGATTTCGTTATTTTCGTTTATGATTATCGTGTCTGTATCGTTAGCTAGCAAGATAGAACTTCTGGCTTTAGGTAAACAAAACTAGCTTCACATATAAACTGCTAATCCGAGTAAATTCGTTGACAAACCAGCGTTTTCGAGCCAAGACAGTTAAAAAATACCGGGACATCGCATTGTTTTGTCACGTTGCAATGTGAACCAACCTTTATATCCGAGATGCACGAGGCCACTTTTCTACGCCAAAACGTCGTGCATCTCGGATATAAAGGTTGGTTCACATCGCAACGTGATGAAACAATGCGATATCCCGGTGCGTGGGTGAAATATAATTAGGGTAAGTGGCGACGCCGCAGGCCAGTCGCGTTTGCCATTGACATATAAACCCGTTGTGCATTTGATAGCCCGCAATTAGCTCTCATTAAATACCGACAACAGTACAAGTTACATACAGTTGATCAACTTCATCGTCATCTCGACGCATTTGCATGACTTTGGGTCATTTCACACCACAACATGACGTGACGTAGAAATGCATCTTTTCGTAACGTCACGTCAAGTTGAGATGTGACTTTTTCATAAAAATATTTCAACAGTGTTCAACTAATCAAGATTCGTTGTCCCTTTCTGTCGTTTGAGGTTTTCAATATTCGAGAAAAGGACTGTTTAAATTTTTAACGAATAAGGAAGTAAGTTTGGGTTGTTGCTTTTCGACCGAAAATTGGAATTTTGTCCACGCGTTTCAGTCTATGCCATTTAAAAAGGACAAGTTATAAAATTCATGTATTTGTAAATGTTTGGTTAAACTACCTACTATCACACACACTTTCAAATGCCAGCACGCGAGTCCGGCACGCTTAACTTAAAAACTCAACCTACTGTACGATATTTACATTATATACTAGCTGGGTAATTATAAAATTTGCTCGCATAACATCGTTTTGTTTCGGTAAATTGGTCAATTTGAACTAATTTTAGTTTGTATTTATTAATTACACCTACATTGTGTTTCCGCCACATCGTTCCTACGAAATAGTACACTGAAGAAGAACCTTTAAATTAATTTTTTTCACAATTTTATAATACATTATAATAATTCTTTGTGCGTGGGTTTGTCACAGAACTCCTCCCAAACGACTGGATTGATTTGAATATTTTTGTGGGTGCTTGAAGGGGGATTAGCAAGGTTTTAAATTTACAAGACCTACAACAGGACAACATCTGTCGGGTTTTTTTATAAGATAAGCAAACGAGCAAACGGGTTACCTAAAGGAAAGCACCTACCGCCGCCCATGGACACTAGCAACATCAGAAGATTTGCAGGTGCGTTGTCGGCCTTTTAAGAGAGAATACGCTTTCTTCCTCAATGTTAGCAGGTCGTATCGGTCCGAAAATACATCTGGTTCATTCCAAAGCTTTACTGTGCGAAGCAGAAAGTTACGTGAAAAGCGGGTCCGTAATGTCTGGTTAACACGCATTAAGTAGATAAATGGATAACTAAATTTTAACTTAATTTTAAGTTAATACTTGCATGTAAACACAAAATTTGGTAGCAAGTTGCAAATTAAATGACTTAAAATTAAGTTAAAATTTTGTTAACCACTTATCTACTTAATACGTGTAAACCAGACATTATGATCTATAATATTATAGACGACAAAAAACACCCACAAAGTTCCTATGCAGAATTCCGCCGGCCTTAGATGTCCACTTCCAAATCTCGGATAGCTTTGTAGACCAAATCGGCCAGAGCGAATATCGCTTTAATATCACATTATACATTATCCAATATCGGTATGCGGGGCCTTTGGGCCGCCGGCGGCGTCGACCATATTACCAATAGACTAATATTAAATTATGCTATTACCAGCTGATCCGACGGGCTCTGTCTCGTCTAAAACGTCAACATTAAATCAAAGCAGTAAGATTATAATTGAAGACATAAATGGAAGAAGTAGATAACTAAGTTTTAAAAAACTACCGGATTTTTGCGTTAATGGACGCTTTTGGACCCGAAAAATCATTTAAAATAATGTGTGTACACTGGCTAGATAATAAAATAGGTAAGTTACAAGATTTGTCAAAATTGTATGGAAAAAAATTAGTATATACTCGAAGGTTGCAAAATGTTAGTTGTTCGCTTCGTCCGCTTACGTCTTCATTTATAAACTGTGCGACTCAACTAGGCACATGACATTGGCAAAGTCATTTTGGAAAAATGTTAAAAAAACATAACAAAACATTCAAAAACAGCAACAGAAAACTAGCTGAAATATATTATATAATATGATACAAGCATCGATAATTTAACGTGATTTCTCCTACGTCTTTTGAACATTTTGTAATTTTTTTTACATTTTCCAAAATTAATTCGTCAAGCTCACGTACCTACTTAACTCGCACGGTTAATAGTAAGAATACATGGGTGTATCCACACTGCGATTTTTATTACCGCGTATATTTGTTCGCTAGCTCAGTAATGGTTTGTGTTATTTATCAAAATCCTTTCTTATCTAATGCCTTCATACTTCACGTGTTATGGATAGAATATGATAGAATAGACTTCATTTTATCACCGCACAACTTATACAATACAAAACAATAACATTGAATAAGAAGATTATAAAGCTAAATATATGTACACTATTTGACCCCGCAGACATTGTCCTGCCGAGCTGTTTTGTGAATCTAAACCATTCTCAGATCCCCTTGAACACACACAAAAAATTTCATCAAAATCGGTCCAGTCGTTTAA
>JAOTAV010039409.1:0-18328 GCA_026546445.1 Cyclargus thomasi
CACCCGACCCCTCCCCCGAACCCCCCAACAACCGTCTCGGAGACATCGTTAACGAGATAACCCCTAATGTCTTCCCTTCAGCGATACAGCGTCGTAATACGCCCCGCAATGAGACATAACACTTTAGAAATGTGTGCTTGTAGCGTTTACTATGACGGTGGCGGCGCTGAAGGATGAGTTTTTAGGGTTCCGTACGTAAAAGGGTAATAACTCGACCCGAATACTACGACTTCGATGTCTGTACGTCCGTCTCCAGGCTGTTGTATCACAAGAACGGTAACAGCTAGAGAGCTGAAATTTCTTCATGTTTTTCTGTTGTCGCTATAACAACAAATACTAAAATTAAAATAAATTTAATATATGAGAGCGGATCCCATACGAAATCAATATATCTTTTAAAAAATTTTTTGCTCGATATCGATAAATCGATAAAAGGTAGGCACATGATACAAACTACTGAGTTATTATTATTATTATTTTCCTACAAACCACCCGGAGCCGAGAGTTTTCCAACGAATGAAAAATCGTAGAAATCGGTTCGTGCGTTCCGGAGTTACAGCGTCAGAAAGGAAAACCCGACTTATTTTTATATAATAGACCAGTAAAGATTTAATAGGCCAGCGAGCAGAGGGACAATAGGGGGGGTTATTTTGACCTCTTATTCCCAGTCAAGTTCCGGCCAGTCGGCAGTGACGTGACACTAAATACGTGAAGTTTGACGTTCCCTGATGTCACCGACATGTTTAAAATCCATTCACACTTTAACGGTACTACAACAAAACTTTTATCACCCGTGTCGAACACGTATCGTCGAGATTTTAGTACGATTCAACAGCTGTTCAAATCAAAAGATTCACCCCGTTGTTCACAAAAGTATTTAAACAGTGTTTAACTAATCGAGGTTGGCTGTCCCTTTCCGTCGTGTGACGTATTCAATATGCCAGAAAAGGACAGCGAATCGTGATTAGTTAAAACAATGTTTAAATATTTTTATTCATAAGGGACTTACCACTACAAAAGTAGTGTTTTTGCCGTAATCGTTGAAGATATACGAATCCGCTGCACATTTACAATTAATATCAATCTTTAGTCAATTTAACTGTGTCACAACAAGTTAGCCGGCATCACTGAGCAGTTGTAAACACGTAGGTCGGTTTACACGATAACGTAAACAAACAGACAAATAAACAAACATGAAGATCAAAAACCTGACGCGAGAGAAAATTTTACGTTAAACTAAAACTGAATTACTATATCAAGGAGGGAGTTTTGGTATTTTTAATTTTATTTATTTCCGGAATAAACAATATCCTCATATAAAGTTTGAGAGTAAGGAGGTAACAGACAAAGGAACATATTCACATATATTTCGTGAGTAGATGAAGCCCGCAACTCCGTCGTTGTTCGTGCGGGAGACATTTTTTTTATTCAAATAAGATGGCAAAATAGCAAACGGGTTATACTGATGGAAAGTAACTACTGCCGCCCATAGACACTCGCAACATCAGTGGGGTTACCAGGTGCGTTGCCGGTCATTTATATAAAGCTGATGATAGTTTATTCCAGAGTTTTACTGTGCGAGGTTACAGAAAGTTACGCGAAAAGCGCAGTGGGAAGAGTGCCACTCATCAAGACCATGTTTGTGGCAAAATTTTCCGCGTAGGTCGATGGCGAAAAGTTGCAGATGAAAAGATTCCTGAGAGTTCCTGTGATAATAAGTATCATTATCGCCGAGCATAAACTACAACAAGGTAAGGCTACAACCATGAAATTTGGTGAGTAGGATTGTTATATTGGGTAGACACCCGCTAAGAAAGAAATTTTAAAAATTCTACCCCTAAGGGGGTTATATAATAGTTGAAAGCTATGTATGAAAGTTTATCATTTCTTAAGATAGAGAGCTAAAATTTTATTTCTGAGCTGCTGGTTCAAAATAAATGAATACGTGTTTAAGTGTTTTATGAAATTTCACTTCCAGGGGGTGAAATAGGGGTTGAAAGTTTGTATGATAATACTCCTTAATACGAGCGAAGCCGCGGGAAAGAACTAGTTTGTACATATAAATGTGGGCATTAACAATAAAACAAAACACATTAATATCAAGCATCAGCTGGGTGTTACTTATAAACTCCATCATCACTATCAGCAGCACCCAGCTACCAGCTACCAGCATCCAACATCTTATATCATCTAACATCGAGCAGGAGCATCTATATCAAGCGTTACCCCCCCCCCCCTCCCCACCCCACCCCTACATACGAACGGGCACACTTTCTCATCAATAGGAAAAATGGATTCCGCAAATCCACATGCCCATCCTCCACTTAGAGTGCTCTCGACGCTTGGGGCCATCAATTGTGGGTACACACACATGTTGGGGACCACTCGCACACGATACCGGATGTCGCAATAGACAGCTCGCAGACGGGAAGTCTTAGCTACTGGTGCTCTATTGACATCCGGTGTGAGATGTGGGTAGTTGAAATAAAATTGTCGGGTTGAGGGCCGGCGTGGAGATGAGCGCTGCGGAATTATATTAGCCGGGTTCAATGTAGGTGCTCAGAGCGTTCAAGGTGGAAAAAAATTAGCAATTGGCGGTCGGCTGCATAAAAATTGACACTTTATTAAATGAAAGGCGGTTTTTTCCTCCGCATTTTGACGCGCACCCAGGAAACAGCAATGAGTCCAATCCAATATTATGAAGCTAAAGTTTTTTTCGTCAAATTGTTTGTTTGTTCGTACTTATCTCAAAAAATATTCGTACGAATTTGAAGAATAATTCTGTGTTGGAAAGTTCATTTATCGAAGTAGGTTTAAGGCTATAAAGCATCACATCACGACCAATAGATGCAAAGAATCAGTGTACAATGTGAAAATAACCTTAAAAGTATAAGGTGAGATCCATACATACCGTAATATATTTTTTAAAGTTTAAAAGCTTCACTTACTATTAGGTAACACTGAGCTCTTTCACAATAGCCAATACGCTATAATAGTTCTAAATAGACCTTAACACCATTCAAATATGGGTCATTTCACTCGAAACTCCGAAGCAAAATAAGAATGAATCACCAAACATTTCAACTGGCGTTTAAGCCGAAGCGTTTAGCCAACTTTTCGGACAGCTTTCAGCTTTTATTGTTCGGACTTTCGGCACGTAGGGTCGGTACAAACGAGTTTTTCGAACTATGATTATTGCAATACTATAATTGCGAAAATTTGTTTAACTATCTAACCTAACCTTTTCAAACTGAGCTCATTCCAATTAAATTCACTCGCATACTTTGAGGAGTTTGGAGAAAGGATAGTGTTCGTCCCGAGTAATGTACGGATTACTCTTAATTATTTACTAGAAGATTCCTGCAACTGTTGCGCCATCTACCATATCACGCGGCAACTGAAAAATTGCCATAATTTACGTTTGTCGTCAAATCATAAAAAGTTCCTATGTCCCAAGTTCCTATATGCCAAATTTCTGCATAATCTCTTCAGCAGTTTAGACGTGAAGATCTAGAGGACACTTTCGCGTTTGAAGATATTAGTGGGAGAAGCGAATAACTAATTTTTTACAACCTTCGCGAAAATACTAATTTTGTACCATAAATTTTTGATAAATCTTGTAATTTTGCGACTTCATTATTTAGCTTGTCTATCTAGCTATACATCAAATCCAAAATATTTAAACTACAAATGATTTTGAAAGGCCCCAAAAGCGTCCATTATCGTAAAAATCCGTCAGTTTTTAAAAATATTAGTTACCCGCTTCTTCCACTTATGTCTTCGTTTATAAAATTAGTATGGATGGTATTTACTATCGTGTGCCGGGTGTGGTAAATATTTTTCTTCCAATAAGTCTATTTATTAAAAAAATCGCTATTTCCTTCCCACCACCCCACATAACCGACTGGTCGACAGCCCTACACTCGACGCGTCCACATCGTGTACGTATTCAATTCGTCGGAGAGTCGCGGGGAAGCCGTCACGGGAATTGGACGTCATCCTCAAAAATAATTCAAGCAGCCATGCGAGGCTGCTTGAATTTGTTTTTAGAAGAAGAGTAATGTTTTTCGAAGCGTCAGACTCATATGGCATCATCAATAAGTTATTTGCTTGGATTTTAGCCCGACTTTAGTGGAAGAGGGGTTATATTTTTCAAAAGTATGTACCACAGGAACTATACGTCATAATTAAATGCGGGTAGCGGTGAGCGCTACTACGTAAACATCTTGCTAGATTTTTGTCCAAAAGGTAACGTTAGATTCGTTTTCTATCTCACACCTAGGGATGGACCGACTTACTTTCATTTCCGTCATTCGGCATGTCAAAATCGATACAACCGGACATTCGGTAAAAATTATTTAGACGTACACACTTGAATAAATTCGATGAAAAATTTACCGAATATTTGGAAAAAAATTACCGAATATTCGGCGGAAACAGGTATCAAACGGTAGGTACTCACCACAGTGATGGGGTAGGCGGGGTTGATGATGGTGTACAGCAGGATGTGGTTGGGGCGGGCGGGCAGCTCGCGCTTCCGGCGCGGCTCGCCCGACATGAAGTTGTTGCCGTTACTCTGTGGAAGAGGAAAGAAAAAAACATCAAAAGTGTCATAAGATTTGACAGCTCTAGCGAGTTTAAAATAACAACCATGGGTAAGGTTGGTTTTTGACAGCCCTAGCTAGTTGAAATAGAAATGAGAAGCTAAGATAAGATTTGATTTGTGACAGTCCTCGCTAGGTTGGAGAGATGCGGACAAGATTGGTTTTTACACACCTAGCTGGTCAGAATAAGGTAAATAAAAGACGAGGAAAGGTTGGCTTTGCGACAGCCCTATCAGGTTATAAATATAAATGAAAACCACGGCTATATTTTATTTTCGGCAGCCCTAGCTGGATAACATGTTACCATAGGTAATCGTACGAAACATTAAAAGATTAATTTAGTCGTGTATCAACACATGTTTCTAACAAATCTCTTCACAAAAACACCACCATCGTCACAGCGAGTGCGAGTTGAGTCCCGTCGGCCGCACGCGTCGCCGTTACAAATGTGACAGCCCGACACGAGACCTCGACAGCGGGCACAAAAAAAACCAACAGCTGGTTTACAGCGGACGGAAAAATTCTAGTCTCGATATAAAAACGCCGCTGAAGAATGAGCTCGTTTAGTAGAATTGTAGTCGTGTTTTTTTTAGCACTTACGGATTTTAGTCATTTTGAGCAACTGGGGAAAAAATTGGGAGTAAAAAAGAGACCTTCGGGGGGGCAATTGTATCGGAACATTACCGACGACCCAACTTCCCTTATCCCTAATCCCTATTCCCTCATAAAGGCCGGCGACGCACTTGCGGTTCTTCGAATGTAGCGAGTGTCCATTGGAGACGGCAGTTGCTTTCCATCAGGTAATATAATAATAATAAATAACATCTGTGGACGCTTCACACCACGTCAATCTGACCCCGTGCAAAGTACCCGAGGGGCTTGAGTTACAGGTACAGACAACGGTAATATATTTAATACTTTTATACTACACACATAATTAAGATTTTTTATTATATGATACACATATTTAATACACATCCACGACCCAGGAAAAACTTTTTATTCCATCGGCCGGTTTCGAGCCCGCAAGCCCCGGCGTGAGCTACCAAAGCGCTCAACCACTGCGCCACAGAGGTCGTCGGTAACCCGTCTGCTCGCTTGCCCCCTAAATAGCATCAAAAAACTTTATCATGATGATGATGATGGTGGCGATGATGCTGCATGATGAAGATCACGATGATGATGATGATCGTCCAGCCCACGGACCACGAGACACACTGCATCACGTCGAGCTGACTCACATAACACACTGAGCATACCTCTGGCAGTAAATCAATAATTATTTGCTCGCGACGGATGCGATAAACCATTTGGTAATAATTGTACATGCTAAGGATGGATAGGCCACCGAAATGCAGACTGCATTATTAAAGCTTTTAAGGTTAATGATGAAGATCGAGCTACTGCTTTTGAACTTCGACGCATAAAGGGATGTTAAAAGTTTAACGCTAATGTGTGTGTATGTTTCATACAATTAGGGGGTGAGGAGCAGACGGGGGTACTTAAAATGCAACTACCCTGGCGCATGGACACACGCTACATCAGAAGACTTGCCGGTTCGTTGCCGACCCTTTAAGAGGGTCTTAAGAGGGACGCTTCTTAAAAGACTGCAGGAAACACCGCTGACGATAGATAATTCCGTATTATACTACTGAAAGCCAGTCAGCTAAGTACCGGCCCCGAACTAAAGCTTGCCAGCTGCTCGTTTGAAGCTTGCAATGACAACGATGACTACCACCTCACAACCAGCCACGTCATGTTAACCTGACTCACGTCGCGAGTTTGGCTGTAGATCAACAATTTACCGGCAGCGGAGCGCAATTAAGCGGACGCGTTTCGGCAGCACAGTAAATCACGCGCGGAGCTCGACAGACATACCAACATTAGGGTGGTAATCGGTGCTATTTAAAAATTTTAAGGAATTTCTTGGAGAAAATGAATAATCATAGAACATAAATGCGGATATAGGTACATAAACGACACTTCCGATCATAATTCATTTATAATTTCAGCCACCTACCGTCCCGCTCATTTCATTAATGCGATACTTACTAAAGACAACTGCACTATCCTGCTTCATTTTTTGCCACCCAATGTACCAACAAAATCTGATCGCACATAAGCAATGGCCTTTTATACCTATTTATAAATCCAGGCCTGACTAACAAATAAAAAATGAATAACATTTATCCAAAGCGGTAATCGAACCTTCAACTCAAATAACTACGAAGACCTAATTTGAGGAACGCTTAAATCTTCCGCATGCCAAATAAATCACACCGTGGATCAGCATGGAATGCATGAAACACCAGCTCATTAGCACACCAGTCATCTTATCGGAACGACGATCAGTAAGGGAGCTAGCCATTAATTATGCTGATTTTGTGATATATGACTGAGTAGACGACACCCGTAATTCCGCTGAACCGAAACTCGTTTTTCGCACGGGAACATTGCATTTTACCAGGATAAAATTTCCTTATATCCTTAACGAGTATGGCTGGTGGTCACAAAGGAAGATCTCCCGACCAGCTGAGGTGTTATGCCCGGTCAGGCCGAAGCCTTCGATAACGCGATATAGCGTAATGGCGCCGAATTCCGATAGGATCAACAGATTTAGACTTCCACAAAACGTTTACATATTTTAAAAATACCCTCCAAAGTTCAAAACTGAACGTCAAATATGATTCCGTTTGGGCGAATCGTATTAAAAATAGAAGAGGAATTTCCAATTTTGAATATTCAATACTGCCACATGCATTCGACATTTGAAAATTCACATTAAAATATTTATTCGACGATCGATGGAAAAAGTCGTTTGGGACTTTTAAGGGCCAATTTATAAGGTTTTTAAGCACCACCAAATCCAGAAATTCAAACAAAAGTTTTTCTTAAAGAAGTTTTTCTGTCAACAGAAGAAGGATACAAGGAGGATTATGGCATGCTTTCATTCATGAAACATCGTTTATACCATTTCTATAGGTACTAATATTACCAATATGTAAGCGTTAGTGTGTTTGTATGTCTGTGGCGGGTTATCACCGGAGTTATGAAACCGATTTCAAAAATTCTGTCGCCATTAGCAAGCAAACAAAAGCTACGTTATCCGTGATAGCTATGAGCATGTTTTTTTTTTATATTAATAAGCTAGTAACCACTCATTGAAGGGGGCATGGGTCAGCTAGTATAGTATGAATGTATGTTCGTCCATCCCTTGAAATTCGATATACGTATACGTACTCAACGTACGGCGTATCGGCAGACTGGACTTGAAGGTACATTTCGTTTTGACTAATATCGAAAACAAAATATGTAATCGACTAAAGATAATTTTGCTTCTGTATTAACATTAAAGCACCTATTAACATTTATAAGTCGTTCATACTATTTTATTAATTGTTAAATGATGTCTGCCATGTCCAAATTTTGTACTGTGCAAATCTATACATCTAATAAAACAGTAAAATTGGAAAGTCTGTACATTTAATATTTTTACAAAATAATCAATGTGCGGGTGGTAAGGAACAGTGATAGAACACATGTCGACAAAAAAAGTTGTCTGTTTATATGTTTGTACGCGTTAATCTCAGTAACTGCTGGACGGATTTGAATCCTTTTTTGTTTAATACCTATTAGGTCTGGGCAACATATAGGATACTTTTATCCCGGGAAAATGTGCGGTTCCCACGTGATATACAAATGTTTGCGCAACAAAGTTGCGGGTACCAACTAGTTATGGAAATAAATAATTTTCACTATTGACTATTTGTCTCCAAGCGGGTAAATCCACGTCAGCTAGTAACTATACACAGATAATAACTGCGAACTGTCTGTCTGTCTGTAGCTACACTATCTTCATCATTACTGTCATACTTGCTTGTCAGTTGTGGTCAATATTTCGCTAGGGCTGTCAAAAACACAATGAGACAAAGTGGGTAACAAGTAATTTGAAATTTTTCTTTTTTCTGCTCGACTGCACCAGAAGAAAGCTTATGTGTTTCGAGAGTATGTATGTATGCATAATAATTTGGCACACTCTGCAGCCTAAACGGATGATTTTAACGTAATATGAGGTATCGTTAGATTCGTCTTGATGGCGCAAGTGACACTGAGTACATTAAGTAAAAAATCAAAATGGCGTATTTTAAAGTTAAAATTGTGAGATTCCAAAACATTTTTTTCGCCCATTCAGATCGTGTAGGGTATCAAAACGAAGGGCTTTTTGTTCAAAATATGTCGGTCGCGCCAAAATTATGTCAACACGAGTTTTTCGCCATGTTATAAAAAAAGCTTTAGGAGAGCCGTGCTTCGCCACGAATAGGCCGGCTGAACCGAAAAAGTACTACGGCCTCTCAGAAAAGTGGCGTGAAAAAGCTATTTTTTTCAATGAAATTAGGATACGAGCGAGCAGACAGGTCACAGGACACTTGTAGCATCAGAAGCGTTGCAATTGCGTTACAGACACATAAATGGATGAATAGGCTAAGGGAATAGCAATAGGCAACGAGGATAGGAATTTAGGCAGCATTTCAGCAAAACTAGTTTAAGCATGAAGTGACAGACAAACGAATAGACACACTTTCGCATTCATAATTACAAGAGTTCACCCTGTGGTCGAAATTCGACTAGAAATAAAATATAAGATATTCTCGATTCAATCACAGACTTCAATTTGGCATAAAGGTCTATTAAAGATTATTTCGTGTATGAATATCGTGTTATGTCAAAATATTGTTGTGTGCGTATCGTAGAGTGCGTAGAGTTTTATTTATAAATATATATAAAATTATAGCATATTTTAAAATAATATTGGTATTCCACGCTCCTCCTCCATATCATCTATAACTGGGAGAAATTTCACGCTTGTACATCTACGCGTCTCTCGTAAAAAGAGAGAGTTTTCCGCTCGCGTATTAATTGTAATAAATAATTACCCTTAAATCCATGGTTCACGTAACGAAGTCGGGAGGTCACGGGAGCGCGAGTTATTAGCAATCTCGATTCGCAACAAACAGCGGGACGCGTGTATTATGAATATTCACCGACACGAACCCGTGAGAAGATCGCGTGGTACAGGTTACGAGCAGAGCGAAGTTTGATTTTAAGCGACGCACGAAAAAGGGCAAGCAGACGTCCAATGAATTTGGAAAGTATCTATTGGACCTTCTGAAAGAAGTTTTCGAACATCAATTTCAAGTCTTTGATTTAAAATGAAGATCTGAGAAACTGCTGCACCACTTTCAAAAGCGAGATTTCAGATATCGAGTCGTATCCTACGAAAAAGGGCGCAATTGCAAAAATCTAACTTTACAGGAGAAGGTTTTCATTTTTCTATCGAAATAGGTCCCATTCGCAAAAAAAAATCTTTTCTTTGACTTTTTTTTAATAGAAAAACGTCCGGATTTCGCAAGCGCCTCGCTTCTACCCCGCGTGTCCTTTCATGCACTAAAAAAACGTTACTTTAGCAAAAAAAATTAACAATGTTAATTTTTTTCGCCGAGGAATTCAAGACCTAGCAAATGTGACACTTTTTAAAACTTTATTTACTTGTTATTTTGTTACTAACGTTTTGGTATTTTTACAATGCTGCCAATCCGAAATTTGCAATAAAATTAAAAAGCCACAATGACCAGGGTGCCCTTATTCGTAAGATACGATGATTTATAAGCTGTTATTTAAAATTTAAATAAACAATGAGTCCACTTCACACACCATAACTTGCGCCCCACCCGATAGCATCGGTAAGAAATTGTATAGGGTGCTTCAATTTAGTTACGGGCTGACTTCCACACGAATTTAAATATAAAGCAGATTCACTCAATGGATATTGCCAGATCGAAGTGGCAAATTTCCAAAAACGAACCTTATACCTTGATGACATAGCGTTCATTTTAGCAAAACAAATGTGAACGGTCCGGTTGTGTTAACAACAAGTTTAAAGGAAACTGATCCTCACAACCTGGGAATAGAGTCGTGAGGCCAGGTAAAGGACCTGTAGAATTGATTGTTATTGGCGCAGTCGGCAGGATGGTACATTTGTTAATTAAGACAATACGGTATCTAGAAGCACATCTTGTTAAGATAATTTGGAGATAAATCTTGGATGTTCTTGGATTTTGGAGACAGCTAATAAATACCTATGCATAATAATTATTGTAACACTTATAACGTTGCTGAAAGGTGCCTAAAGGTTGCCTAAATTATCGCGTCGAACAAGGCTTCAACATTATCTTTTAGATCACACTAAATACATATATATTTGCACTTGGTGATCACCTTTACCAGCATCCTTAGTACTTCAGTGTGGGAGAAGGGGGAACTACCATAGAAACCATTCTATATCGTTATGCGGTACAATACTCCATTTACAATTACTCGTATATGAAATAAAATTGGATAGTTGCGATAGAATCGAGAAGAAAGTGTAACGTTTGCGTATTTTCATAAACATAATCATAAATAATTTATTGAATGAATGAAATAACAATAGGTCTTAATATAATCACATGGATCTTTCACTCTGTCACATTTTATGGTGTGCGATATATACTATTAATATAGAACATTTTGTATTACAATTTATTTAATTTAAATCAGACATAATATGCTTAATAACAATAATAATTGATTGATTTTTAATGTGAATCGTGTTGTTTGTGTAAATGTTTCACAAACCATCTCTACTTAACTTTCTCAACTATCCTCATTATAATGGTAACCATCACAGCGTGTGGGTGTTACGTCAATATTATGAAGGTTCTGTATTCAAAATCACTCCAAGGAGATCGTAGTCCAGACGCGCCCGCCGTCATAAATATATCAAAACCCGACTTTGGTTTTTTTTCCTGGCGATATAACTCCAGAACGCACGAGCCGATTTCCGTGGTTTTGCTTGGAAAGGTTTAGGGCTCCGTGAGGTTTGTAGCAAAAAAAACAGGAAAATTTTCATAAGTAAAGTTACCACGTAGACTGAGTCGCGGGCAACAGCTAGTCTATACTAATAATATAAATCTGAAGAGGTTGTTTGTTTCAACGCGCTAATCCCAGGAGTTACTGACCGGAATTGAAAACTTCTTTCTGTGTTGGCTAGTCCATTTGTCGAGAAAGGCTATATAACATAACGCTACGACCAATAGGAGCCGAGCAGTTAACAAAAAATGTTGTAAAACGGGATAATTTATAAAGATCCACGCGGACGTAGCCGCGGGCAACAGCAACTTCCAATAGATTTAGACTTTTCAAAGCAACGAATTACTACTGTTCATTTCCTTGATCGCGCTTGACCAAACTCAAGTTTTCTCTCGACTTGACCACATCAGTAGGCGATCAAAGGAAACTCGTGTGATCTAGACTAGACTTAATTTAGAGACAGCGTCTAGTGTTTAACTAGTTATAGGGGCAATAAACAATGTTTTGTCAACCTTTTTTTTTATACCATATTAAGGGGGCAAGCGAGCAGACGGCTTACCTGGTGGAAAGCAACTGTCGTCGCCCCTGGACACTCGTGACATCCGAAGGGTCGCAAGTGCGCTGCCGGCCTTCATGAGGAAATAGGGAATGGGAATAGGGACAGGGGGATTGGGGAAGTTGGGCCACCGGTAAAGTCACTCATTGAACGAAACTAAGCACAACACCGTTTCACTTTAGTCTTCTGTGAGGCCGTGACATCACTCCGGTCGAGCCGGTCCATTCGTGCTTACGAGCATGGCTCTCCCACGGCAACGAGCATACTTACTAGAGATCGGAAAATATCTCATTGGTACACGCCTCCACCGGGGTTCGAACCTGCACCCTCTCGAGTACGAACCAAAGGTCTTACCTACTAGGCCGCTCTATACTTGTGGCTAGCGCGGCTGAGATACAACCTGGAAAACAGACAGACGGAAAGACATCGAAGTCTTAATAACAGGGACCTTCGAGAAAGGCCACCTAAAAACTTAATTCAAATATCTTCGTTCGGGAGCTACGATACCAAACACGTCGAGCTTACAACACCCCTTTAACGTCAAAATTCCAAAACATGCCCACACAATAAAAAAAACCACCATAACATAATTTTAAAGCCTTCCAATTAAAAGTTAACCATAAAATCGGGAAAAAACGCACGCCCAGATACGTTTCAGACAAATTAAAGCACACTTAGCACTTAATTATCGCGAACCAGGACTCAAAAAAATAATCCCAACAATAAACTTTCCTAGACGCCTCCCCTCTAGAGCGGTACTTCCCCGCTGCAATCCAATTTCAACTCTATTACCCATGCCACTGAGCACATTTTATATCGGCTCATTCGATCACAGCTGGCTCCGCGAATTCAAACTCAATCCCAACGTAATATAGTTCAGATTGGAGTGTTAGGTGCAATTCGTTTGGGATTACGGGCGTTATTCTTTAGAGTTTATACGACGCGGGGCGCGCGACTCGCGGAGGTCTCGGTTTGATCCTGCCGACTGCGCTTTTCGGGGTTCCGTACATCGAACGGATGAACGGATCCCTACCGTCTGGGGGCCTGAAAAGGTCATAATAGCAATACTGCTATGGAATTGCTCTGCTATTCATTTTAGCAGATTTACAAAGAAAAATCCTTAATGTTTTGATAAAATAATTAAAAAGTGTTTGCAAAATTAGTTTTTTTTATGATATTTAGAGCAAGGGAGCAGACGGGTTACTACTGATGGACAGCAACTGCCGTCGCCCATGGACACTCGCGACATCCGAAGAGTCGCAAGTGCGTTGCGGGCCTTTGTGAGGGAATGGGAATAGGGATAGAAGGATTAGGGAAGTTGGGCCACCGGTAAACTCACTCACCGAACGAAACACAGCACAGCGCCGTTTCACGACAGTTTCCTTTGAGGCCGTGGTATCACTTCGGTCGAGCCGGCCCACTCGTGCCGAAGCATGGTTCTCCCACGGCCACAATAGTAGTTATTTGCAAGGAAACTGACATAATGAACTGATCTTGGTAATATTGCTTAATGACCAGTTTAGAGGAGCTGCCTGTCAGGAGACATTTCTTATTACTAACTATTGTGGAGGGTCCACGCTGAAAACATATGACAAAAATTTAATTTTCAAGATGCAACGCAATGAAATGATACACAGTCGTTAATTTCACTGTTCTCAAATTTTTGATAACCCTAAAAGAAATTACCTACAAAGTCCTTCCCGCGTACTCACATTCCTCGAATTTGGTACGAAGAAGCATCACGGTCTTACGGCATATAAAATAAATTGAAAAATTGCGACATCCGCAAAATTTTGACAGAATAAAAATTTCTCAGTTTAGAAAGCTAATCATTTAATTATAACTGAACTTTGAGAGAATTAAGATCTCGGAGAATATAAAGTCTTAATTAAAAAACAATCAATTCGAGCGGCCTTCGGAGTTTCCGGGAGCCAGACATCTACGGAACCCACGTTGCGCGAGTCCGGCTCGCACTTGGGCGGTTTTTACACAGGGTATCAATTACCTGAGGCGAGCCGAGGCCATTACTCTACAGTCAGAGGGCGACAAAATTATTAACTCGAGACTTTATTATACGACGAATTCGCGAATTGTGACTACTCGAATATAATTTGAGCTTACTTCGCAAAGGAGAATCCAACTTTTAATTTAATTGACAGGTGAGGCCGTTTGTCCACCGCCACCGTCGGACGACAACGAGATTATTTCGGACCGATAAAATGCAACTTTATGATCTGGGCTATAGGTTTCATTTTCTAGCGACATTGCTCATAGTCCATGTCGTAGAGGATAATGAAACCTGTCGCCTGACGTCATAGCGTTGCATTGTTGTACCTGTCATAGTGGCGGTGGACTAACGGCGTAAGAATACTACCGTCGTCAGCGTCGACGGCCGATCGACTAGAGTAGCACAGCCGGTAACCATGGTAACCCTCCCCCCACCGCGCTCACACCCAACAACCGAGTTATAGCGCTTGTGTTCAAGCTATACATATATAAGGCCTGCAATTTTCAAACTGTCTATCAAATTTATCAAAGTAATCCGAGGCATGCAAAGACAGTTGTGCCTCAAAACTGTGTCTGTCTGTTTGTTTCCTCTTCTCCGTCAAACCACTCAAACGTTTTCGCTGAAATTTTGTATGGACATACTTTGAGTCCCGTGAAACGACATAGGACACTTTCAATCTCGAAAGAAAGTACGCTTGCCACGTAATAAACGAATTTTCATCGACGCCATCTAGCACTAGGGAATATGCAAATATGCATGATTTTTTATTGATTCTTTAAATGAAACTATCTTAATGGGAAAGCGATGTAGTCCAATCCAGTTTTTTGATAAAATTGAAAACAGCAAAGTTACAAGCCTTTAAAGTAGTCAGTTAGAAAGAGAGATTCGATATTAATTGTGACGTCAAATTCCATAAGCTGCATACAAAGTTCATACTAGATTACGTTGTGAGAGAAAGAGATGGGTAGAAAACTTAAATCGCTACTATCTTACTTATTTCGCAACAGAATTCAAAGATATTTTATCATTCTGTATATCTTTTAGCCCTCTATCATAATAAATTTGCATTCAATAAATTTTATCTAACACGTATCTTCCCTATTCGTGCATACCGTTAAATCATCCATCCACGCACTGAAAAACCATCCACATAGAGGCCCTCAAACACTCGTGCTCCCACTCCCGACCCCTACAAGTGGCCCATCCATTGTCCGCCCCACAAATAGATCGCTAAATGCTAAACGATAAATCAACAACATACAACGCACTAAATCTCGTCCACACGTAATAAACTCCCGGGTTTATATTAGACCGGTATTCGTCACAGACGGTTTAGAGTCTGATTAAAACACCGACTGGCTCGCTGACTTCTTTAAAGGTTTGTTGCGCCGGAAATCATTTATCGCGCGGGAAACGTGCATTTTTCCGGGATAGAAATTATCCTACGTCCTTCCCCGGGACGCGAAGCATCTCCATGCCAAACTTCAAGAGAACCGGTTCATCGGTTCGAGCGTGAGGAGGCAACAGACAGACACACTTTCGCATTCATAATATCAAGTATAGATGTGAATAGGAAATATTATATCTTAAAATTCTACGAAGAGAATCGTAATTAGGGTTCCGTACCCAAACGGGACCCTAATTACTTGGACATCGTCGTCTGCCGGACAGACAGATAGACAATGAATTAATTGCACTAGGGTCTCCCACCCTATTACTATGACTTCAAAGTCTGTCTGTATGCATGTATGTCCGTCTGTTCTTTTGTCTGAAATTTCACAGATCATGTATTTCTGTTGCCGCTATAACAACAAATACTAAAAACAAAATAAAATAAATATTTAAGAGTGGCTCGAGTATAACAATGTTTTTTGCTATTGCTTTCCTTGATAATAATAATAATAATAGATTGATAAATTTGACGCACTTCCTTAACCTGCAAACCTTAAGGGAGGAGCATATTCCCCTTAAGAGGCCGGCAACGCAACTACATCTCCTCTGATCAGGTAACCCTTTTGCTCGTTTGCCCCTTATTTTATGCACAAAAAAACACATTCACAGATATTTAAAACGTACCATGAAATAGTCCCAGTTTTCCGCCCTTAGTATAGTAAATAAACTCGCGAAAAAATATTCAAATGGCGAAAGTTTGGGAACCCCCGACCGAGATAGTAAGCCCCCAGATAGGATACATCGAGTAATCCTTTAATTTACACGACACGACACGATAAATCGTCTATCATTTTGATAAATTTCGCGTCTTCTACAAAACTCGAAAATGGTATCGAACCTGAAGTTTGAACAGATTAACAATCTATGAGCTGTTCGTGAATTCCAAAACTATTAATTTTGTAAACAATCAATTTCAAGTTATTCTCGGGGATGAAAACACAAATCATATCAATTCTATCCCAGTTTCGTCATTTCAAAATTAGTATAAACACAAAGATACAAACACACTTTCAAAATTCTTATACAAGTCTAGTCGTCAAAATAATTAACAATTACATACTTTCATAGAAAAGTCGTATCCGGCTAGAAGGACCAAAACACGGCCGACGTCGTAACGTCGCGTGTGAGAACGCCGAGCTTATCTGCTGGAATTTAGTACAGTGGGCGAGTGAAGCGTTAAAGCCAGAGCTAATAAACCCTTGTCGGATGGATAAAGGATTCTTATACACACACACATACTACATACACTCATACACATAAACGTGGATGATTTTCAAAGCAAAGACGAGCTACTTGAGACAACTTTTATCGGTGTCATTACTCATTATTATTATTATTATTATATTTTTTTATATAATTATTAGCAAGAAGTTACGAATTCACGCAATACATACCACCACATACAATGATTCAGGATTGTAGTCGATTATTTCACTTTTTAATTTTTATAAACTGCACGGCGACGCATCTGCAATCCTGATTTTTCGAGCTAGGGGCGGCGGCAGTTGCTTTCTATCAGGTAACCCCGGTGGCACCGTAATTTTATAAAAAAAAAAATACTTTTTCGGTTTTTCAGGTAGATCCGAATATGTGTCGTATTAATAAAATTACCAGTTGGAACCTAAAGTATTCCAACAGACCTTCCGACGACCGTACGGTTTATGGTGCACCATCAAGTTTGTATATTGAATTCGTGTACTTGTGGTGTGGTGTAAATTATGTCAAATAAATGTTTTATTATTATTATTATTAAGTCGTAGACACTCGTCGGGTCAACACAGCCTACCCTTACGACAGCACACAAACATGTGACGTAACATACGATTAGATTTAGAGATTTGTTCTCTCGCAGCCAAATTCGTAACATCTTAAAATATGATTTACATTAATTTGGGAAGCTTTATGAGACTATTCGACGCAGACGTATGAACAGGGTTTGTGTTGAAAATTAAATAAAGACTTGACGGTAAGGCAACTAATTGCTCGGGTAAAATACAGACGGGGAGGTGAGGGTGCTATTTTTGTAGTTACTCCTGCGTCGTGGAGGCATAGCACATTTTGATAGATTAGGTAAAACGTTAAAAAAAATTATGAAGGCATTTTTTATTTCAGCGGTGGGATCAGACGCTACAGCGGTTTTAGAGTTATATAAAAAAATAAATTTCTTTTCAAAATTGTTTACATTAAACATTTATTGTACGATTTTGGACAGCAAGGCATAAAATATCTGGGAAGTTTGGTTATAAAAATATAAAGGTATGTTGTTCTACTCGTTTGTTGTTACAGGCTTGTCTTACATTTAAATCATGAGTGCTTTATATGGAAGTGTTCTTTGGCGTATTACGTCAGTTTTTCTTTGAGGCCGTGGTATCACTCCGTTTGAGCCGGCCCATTCGTGACGAAGTGTGGCTCTCCCACGGCAACGGCATCCGCATTATGTACTTGAGATCTGAAAAAGTCTCATTGGTACACGCCTAAACCGCTACCACTCCGGCTTTCTACGAGACCAATAATGGCATTTTCAATAATAATAGACTACAAACAGCCCGACAGCGAGGTGGAGTGGAGTCACACCCTCGTGCACAACCCCCATACCCCGTAACGCCGAGTAAGACGTAAAATAGGGCTGACATATGGGAGAAAACGGACAACAATAAAAAGGGTGAAATTATTATTTTTTAACAAAAAATTTAAACCGACTTCCAAAGGAAAAAACTAAAACAGTACAAAACAAACTAAAAAGTATTAAATAAAATTTATTCTTTAATAGTGCCTGTTTCAGAATTCGGTGAGGCATCA
>JAOTAV010039430.1:0-18327 GCA_026546445.1 Cyclargus thomasi
CTCCTGGCTCTAAGCTACCTCCCTACCAATTTTCAGCCAAATCTGTTCTGCCGTTCTTGAGTTATAAGTGGTGTAACAAACACGACTTTCTTTTATATATATAGAATAGAGTCAATTGACTAGTGTCCCTGTCCAGACTTGTTATGATTTTAAATGTTGTTACGATTTTGTAGTTTTAGGGATCATCTTACCTAAGGTACGATGTTATAAGAACAATAAATTAAATAACGACTTGTGCATTAACATACATTAACCCACTTCTCGATTAAGGAAATATACAATAAAACAAATTTGGAAAAAACAAAAAATATTCCACCAATAAACAGTTATTTTAAATGCGATCCAAGACATTATGGTACATAAAGTAGCGAAATCATTCGATTTTCGAAATACAGACCGGCTGCGGCTGAACGGGTTTCAGTTCTTTGTTTGAGGTGGCAAAAATTAAAAAAAAAAAGGTCACAGTTGGCGCCTTTTTTAGTAAAACATAATAAAATATATAAAAGAAATGTAGGTAAATAAAACGAATAATATTTTCGTAAATAGATAAATAAAGTCTCATAAAATAATATTTCGCATCGTTATTTATCTGAAGATAGGATTATGACATAATTTTTTTTAATCACGTGAGCCGTTTTGATGCATTAGAATAAAATTAGGAGCACATGCGACACAATCCTACCACACAAGTTTTGTATTATGCGCATAATTATATGGTCAATTATCTGGTCTATGTTCTGATGATTAAACTAGATTCTAGGTTATATCGGTCAGATTTCGTCGGTTTCTCACTTTTATAATTAGATTTTTGAACTAAATCCCTGTTTGTACTATAGGAAGTCTTAGAGCGTCTGTGCTAGGTTCGATCCCGAATAGAGGCGTGTACCGATGAAACATTTCATCTTTCAGTCAGAAAAGGCCTGCAAAACATTTGCAAATCTTTTGATGTTACAAACCTACAGTAGTTACTTTCTATCACGGAACCTATATGCTCGCCCGGCATCTAATTCTATAAATTATATTACACGTTTTTTTAAACCATAGTCATATTTAAATAACACGAAAAACGAAAGATAATAATAAACAAGGATCACGCATGTAATAGAACAAAAATATATATATAACGAACATATAACGTGCTCGTTTTTTGGAAGTCGGTTAAAACGTGTGTACTTGTGGTACCAAATCCAGTACTATAGATTTCAACGCGCGCGGCGCTGTCTGACTTTACTGTGTATTTATAATATAACATATATCTTTCTTATTTTATTATATCTATCTTCTCATCTCTATTATTTTTTTTATCATAAAAAAGAAAGTGCGTTGGTTCCTCTGGCCTTCCTTCACGCAAAAACGATAAAACTTATGAACATGATTTTTAGAGTTAACAATATTCTTTTCACTTCGCGAAAATCGCGTTTTTTTTGAAAAGCGAAAATAAAAATATTTTGGGGACGTGATTGACAAAAAGTAGTCTATGTCATTTTCCACTCTTTCAACTGCGTCAAAAATTAAATCGATTAGTTGCATTATTAGAAACGAAGGACAAAAAAGCACACTTTGCCCATTTATTAAATTAGTATGTCCTTAGAAAAATAACTTCTCTGTATTAGAATATTAAATGACAATTTGAATGAAAAAAAATTGATAAATAAAAGATGTCTTACAACAAAAAAAATGCCATTAATATAATTAGTTGTAATAATTAGTCTACTGTAACATTTTGTTGTGATTTTGTGTTGTACTATTGATTTTGTGAATGTTCGACGTAAATTATGATTTAAACTATTTTATGAGCCTGTTGGAACTTATGCATGTTTCTTAATTATTATAATTTGTTACAAATAAACATTGGCATGCCATTCACTGGCAAAACATGTGACTATCTGTCCGTACTTTTAACACATATTCCATCATGTTTGTGCAATTAAAGAATTTTGAATTACAATTATAATAAATTAAATTATCAACTATACATTACAAAATAAAATTTACAAACTTAAAATAAAAGTATAAATACTATAAAAAGAAAACCTTTTCGAAATCGTCCCCAACTGGCAGAGTATCAAGCAAACTAATAGCATTGCCCCGTTGGATGGCAATTGCTATCCGTTGTGCCAGGTAGCTCCCGGCTTTGGGGTCTCGGGTGGCTTCGATAAGCTTTTTAGATATCTCTCTAAAGAGCTTATGTGCTCCCGGACCCCAAATGCCTAGGGTTTCCACCCCAAACGGTTCAAACATGAGATCTCCGCAGAGGTTTAAAATTGGCATTTACATGGTCAACACTTCAACGGGCGTGTGAAGTTCGCTCCCCGAAATTGAAAAAAAAATAAAAGAAATGTGTTCTTGCCGCCCCTCGCATAGTTTTGGAGTTCTGTGGTATTTTAAGAAATAGTTCTTTTCATATATCAAAAACGTTTTTAAAATAATGGGGGGTTAACTTCCTAAAGTGTGATTTTCACCGGCTTGTAACAAAAAATACTAGATAGATAATTTGTAGAAATCTTTGGGGGGCAGCAAGAACTCTCCCAAAAAAAATGATTTTCCGAAAATTTTTAAATTTTTTCTATCGAATTTGTTTAGCGCTTTTTACTCGAGTCTAGCAACTTCAATTTCGATCAGATCAAAATAAACTATATAGAACTTTTATAGAACTCTTTGGAGGGATACTAGAACTCTCGCAAAAAAATTGGTTTTCCCAAAAATTTTAAATTTTTTTAATCTTTTTTAAAAATTTTTTGTTTACCGATTTTTACTCGAGTCTAGCAACTTCAAGGTACTTCCTTCAGTACTTACTACGAAGAAACTGATACCAAGCCCGCTGTCGAAGCTACGTCATTTGGTCGTATGTCAGATCCATGTGATTCGGGATCTGTCTGGGGTTGACACAACGCGACCGATTTACTTAGACATCTCAATCAACATTTCTAATACTCTGTCCCCTGGTCTCTAGATCCACGGTTTCCCCGGTCGCCGGACTATGACTCTCCGCTGTGAGCTGTTCGGTCAAGCTGGAGACTACGCGCTGACGTTGCGACCCGCCGCCGCCGCCAGGGACCTCGTCACTGCCTTCATAAAGGTGAGGAAGTTGATGTATATTATCTCTTTATCTGCGCTAATATATTAAGCAGAAATGGTTTGCTTGGACGCGCTAATCTCAGGAACTATTGGCCGGAATCGGAAACTTATTTTTGTGTGCGCGTTAGTCCATTTATTTAGGAAGGCTATAAACATCACACTTCGACCAATGGGAGCCGAGCAGTTATCCAAAAATGTTGTAAAAGTGGGATAAAGTTTAACGCGGACTTAGAAAGAAAAAAGAAGAAAAAAAAATTAATTGGTAATTACTTTACACAGTAAATAACGATGTTAATACAAATATCGAGATACAAAATTGGTTCCCATTCATGCGGGTGCGCTGTCCGCATCGCTCATTTCCATAAAATTTGATGCAGTATCTATGTCTCACTGTAAAGATGCCACCATACGCACCAGCCCACGAGCCAGTCCACACAGTGCTTCGCGTTTGCGTTGCGTTGATTCACTTTAATGCGTTAGACCTTGCTGTCTAACGTTCAAATGTTCAACAAAAAATTATAATTATATTTTTTAATGTACCCAGTTTCATTTGCGCTATCAAGACGAATCTAACGATACCTCATACTTCAAAAACTATCAAGCCATTTAGGCTGCAGAGCGTGCCAAACAAAAAATACATGAATACATACGTTTTCCCGAAAAACATAACCTATGGAGGTTATGTTGTATTTGCTGGTGCATTCGGGTGATTTATGGGTTACTAGCTTTTGACCACCGCTCTCTCACTCACTCGCGTGGAAACTAAATTAGGTAAAGAATCGATTTTTTCAATAACGAGATGTTTTTCCAAGAGCAAAAGTAGCCTATGTTACTCCCCATTCTTTCGTTTACGTTTAATTGCAGTAAAAAGTAACCTATCTCCTTCTCCAGCCCCTCTTTACACAAAAAATTACGTCACAAAGTTGCTCCGTTCCGGCGTGAAGAAAGGACAAATAAACAAACAAACACACTTTCCTATTTATAATATTAGTATGTTTTTGAGGAAAGTGTAGCTCTAGAACAGTAATTGGATGATGGACAAAGACTTTAATTAATTTAAGTTGACGCTTAACTGTTTTTAGAAAGTCATCTTTCAACATTTTGAAAGAACGTACGAAAATATATTAATACGCGAGCGAAAAACTTTGTACCCTTTTTTACGAAAGACGCGCAGTATGTAGAGAACATTCCGTTTGACTGTATTAAAAATACCTCCTAACTTATTCATACTTAGACATACTTTTCCATTTATAATATTATAGTACATAGCTATATATTAATACACGAGCGGAAAACTTTATACCCCCTTTTACGGAAGACGCGGAGATGCAAAAGCATAAAATTTCTCCCAGTGATAGTTGATATGGAGGAGGAGCGTAGAATACCAATATTTTTTAAAATATGCTTTAATATTGGATATTTTTAATAAAAAATGTCTGCGTACACTTCAATACGTACGATACAATATTTTGACATGACACGATAAATAATAATCGTACATGGAATACTCTTCTGTATGGTTGAAGTCAGTTATTATTTAATAAAATTGAATGGCATGGTACCGAGACCTTTATGCCAAATTGAAGTCTTGATTTAATTGAGAATATATTAAATATTTCATAGCTTTTCTTCACGATCGATTTAAATCCATCGTGTCCTCTACACGATGGATTTAAATCGATCAATAAAATATTAAATATTTATTTATTTATGGTCAAATTTCAAACACAGGGCGGCCTCTAGTTTTATTAAAACAACATTTCTTGGCTTAGGTACTCGAAAAAAAGGGCAAGTAATTAAAAAAAACCTTTTTACTTGAGCGATAAAGCTCGTTACTTGGACGACTTAAACCTTTTCGCATTTTAAAACTGAAAGCGTGCAAATGTCTGATGTAGTATGCAAATTGTATCGCGCATGCAACCGACACATATATTCTGTAGCGTGAGGCTTATTAAGTTAGTCTTATGTTAAAAGCCTACGTGCAACGTTCTTATCAGATATCTTTTATAGAAAAGAAAAGGAACAGAAGGCAATTTGCATTTGAATATTTCTACATAAAGTCATTTTACATACCTAAGCTACAGACAACCGCCGACACGTGTCGGCGACACGTATCTGCGCGTGTAGTTAACAATAATTTTGACGACAAATGACGGCGGCGTCGGCGACTTAGGTTTGTGGTGCACCTTACAAGACCCATACTTTAATTTATCACTTTATTATTGATAATATTAAACTTCCTTAATATATTTTGCACAAGTAAATCAACTGGTTGTTGGCGAAAACCCGTTAACGGTTACTAAATTTTTGCTTATCAAATTTAATGTGTGGTGGTGGTATTCAACGCTATTATTTCTTCAACATCACCACGCCCTCATGATCGTTATTTATATGTTAAAAATATAAAACATATAAAACAAATATCCGTCTAAAATCCTACGATATTATATATATATGAACATCACACATCTTTCTCTAATCTAAGGAATTTTCGTCCTTATTTACTTAGATATCGATACAATCCCCGCGAGAATCGGCTGGGGCGTCCTGAAATTGGATCGTTTTATTGTCCCGTACAGGGACACGTCCCGAAGGTCCAGTAAATGAGATAATTAAAGTTTAATCCCGTATTTTGTCCTGATTGGACTGTTTTTAGTCTGGCCGCTCTGAAATACAGATGGTGACCTTTTCGTGTAAGTAGAGAGCATTCAGTAAACTCTATTATAATTGGAATCTAACTCTTTTTATGTAAAGATCAACCCTGTCCCATTTTTATATACTATACTCGTATAAATAAAATATAAAAGTTTGTTAATTTTGATGTACTTAAATACTTTACCCACAAGAAAATATATATCATACGACTTTCGAAAATTCATCCGTTATGTAGTTTCAGCGTGATTGACGGACAGACATAACTTATGTCACTTATTTTTGTTACACCCCGTATATCTATGTACCCCTTTAAAAAGTAAAACTTTGTACCCCTTTTTACGAAGGACGCGTAGATGTAAAAGCATGAAATTTCTCCCAGTATAGTTGATATGGAAGAGGAGCGTGGAACACCAATATCATTTTGAAATAAGCTTATATCATTTTTTAAAGATATAAATATTATTTTAAAATCTTGGATATTTTTAATAAATAAAACGCTATGCACACTACAACAAGCACACCACAATATTTTGTTAATGATATACACGAAATACTTTATTGTGTATGATTGAAGTCTATTTCTATTGATAAATTTAATGGCCTGTTAATAAGACCTTTATGCTAAATCGAAGTATGTGATTTAAGTGAGAACAGAGTATATTATTTAAAGCTCCTCTACACGATGGATTTAAAACCACGGGGCGACCTCAAGTTTAAATTTTTATACGTAAATTTTAACACAAAGTAAAGATTTCTTATGACACATTTTTTTTAGAAATATTTTGATACAACAAAGTTCATAATTCCGTGATATCAACTAGAATGTGACTAAAATTAACACTCATATCCATTACTTCTATCTAAGATGAAATTCCTGAAGATACTTTATATATAGTGTTAAATAGTTTCTCACCGCTCTAATGCTCTCCAGTTATCTCACAATCTCTGGCTTCTATCGTCGACGGAGATGAAACATTCTGATATTTCACTTTTATTTAAGCTGATAAACTTTCTCGTTGTTAGGGTTTCTAAGTCCCGTTATAATAGTCAGTGCTTAGTACTAAAAGCATGATAAAAAAAATTGAGATGCCGTTTTCATTATTAAAGAGACTTTTATTAATGAAAACAGCATCTCAATTCTTTTTGATAATGCTCTTAAGTATTAAGAGGATTGTGTACCAAACGGTTTCCATACAACGGGCCATAACGTTTTCCACCCTCTAAACCCTCACCTAGAGTTATGATTTTGTAGTATATTTTGGAATGGCCTTAGAACAAAAACATAGAAGTGTTTTTGTTTTTTAAATATTTATCATAAATTTTGATATATTTTCATTTTAGTTTCTATATTTTTTTTTTCAATTCAATTTAGTTGATATATTTTCAATTCAATTTAGTTTAGTGATTTCGTACAAAACAAAAATGCTTTAATAGTTTCAAATCTACAATAAATATTTAAAAAACACGAACATAGAAGCCTAGTTCTGAGGCATTTCTACAACACACTACAAAATTATGACTGTAGATGAGGGTTTAGAGGGTAGAAAACGTTATGGCCCGTTGTATAGAAACCTTTTGGTACACAATCCTCTTAAGTGCTGACTAAAAATACGGGCGCTAGTGAGAACGAATTAAATGTTAATAGCTGTATTATTTCAATAATTATTTTTGATTGCGATTTCAACGAACTCTTATCACATCCGATAATACTTGTAACTGTTAGCCGTTACAGTTTTCTTCTTGTAGGTTTTGTTTAGTAATTAAATCATATAGACAAGAAAATCACGGTAACAAAGAAGGTGCTGTGCTTAGTTTTAAGCACGACACACGTTACGATAGTCATTTAATTGAAAATGTACGAGAAAATAGTTTGTTTGTATAATATTATGATTTTACCAATAATAATTATAATGTACAAATTTATGAGAGACTAACTCAAACCATGTGATGTATGTTGCTTTCCCAGTAGGTCTATGAGTTTAAAGCAATATTATTTGTCGATACTCGATAGCGACTACGTAAATTTTTAGTATGACAAAATTTTACAGCGCCTCTAGCGGTCACTTGAGGCACTAAAGTTCCCATTCTAAAACTTACGTAGTCGCTTTCAAAATTCGTCAATTACTATTGCTTTAAACTCATGGTAAACCTACTAATTTCTCCTAACAAAATGACGTCACGTTAAAATGTATTTTATTTAAACTGCTAAGACTCCGTGAAATGTGTTTCATATTATGTTTTTCTAACCCTTAGGCGGACTGGTCGGAGCAATTCGTATTGAACGTGCACGGGGGCTCGGTGTTCCCGTGCGGGGACGGCGTGCGAGCGCTCTTCCAGTACCCCGAGTGCGCGCTAGATGGCGCCGACCGCGTGCGCGTGTTCGGTCGCGACGCAGATCGCCTGCGGTATGTCGCAGAGCGGCGTGTGCGCAGGTATGTGCTCAATTGGTAACAGGGTGTTTTTGACTTGATTGACACTTTCGTAAAATTAATGTACGTAACAAGCTAAATGTCCAAAAACAGAAAACCCAACTGCTATTTAAACATCAAGTTAGTAAATGGACAAAATAAAAGTTTTGGAACCTCACCATTTTGACATCAACATTTTTAATTTTTTTTATATACAGTGTCACATTCGCTATCAAGACGAATCTAACGATACCTCATACGTTAAATTAAAAATTATTTAAAATTTAGTTACCTACTTATCTACTTTATACATGTAAACAGGACATTAAGTAAAGTTTTTCATTCTCTATTCAACTCTTTTTCTCTCTCTCTCTCAGGGGCCAGCACACAGCGATGTTCGACTGCCGGCTGTTCAGCGAGCGCTACCCAGAGTACTGCTTCGTGTACGTGTCGCAGGCCGTCACCGGCGCCGTCGCCGACGTCCGCATGGACTGTCTGCCGACGCTGCCGCTGTCAGGTAGTCCAGTAGTTCTCCCTATCTCTATATCTCTCTCTGAGCACACGGCGATGTGGACTGCCGCTGTCACGTGAAGTCAGTTTACAGAAGCATACTGTAAAAGGGACCCTTATAAAATAAATAAACATACAAATAGCCTTTATTCTACCACCATACATTTGTATATTATTACATTGATAATCTATTAAGAATTAATTTATTAAAATTTTTATTTATTACATCAATTGATCAATATAAATTAAAATCATTTACAATATTATATTATTATTTCTTCTTTATTTTCTAAGTAATTAAAGATGTGGAAGTCGACTCTTTGGCGTAGGCCTCCCCCAGGCTTCTCCAATCTTTCGCCTTCCTTCTCCAACCTAATCCGCAGGTAAAATTAACTGGATAATATTCTCCTCTCGAGAAAACCCTAAAAGGTGGTTGAGGACGTATGTATGAAGATGTTGATAAAGATGATGAAAATGAAGATGACGACAAAGATAATAATGATGAGCATAAAAATGATGATAATGATTCTTCTCTCATAGGGGGCGGCGAGGGTGGTACGCGTGGAGTTACTATTTAGCGATTAAAAAACCCTTTGTTTTAATTTTGAAGATGATGAAGATGGCAAAGTTGATTATTTTTCTCCTTCCACAGAGGGCGGCGCGGGCGGTTGGGGCGCGTGGTCGGCGTGGTCGGCGTGCCCGGCGCCGTCGCGGTGCTCCACTCGCACGCGCAGCCGACACCGCTTCTGCGACTCCCCCCCACCGGCGTACGGTGCTAAGTATTGTGAGGTGAGAGATATTATGTGGTAACCCCGAAGGAAGATCTTCAGACCGCGCGAGATTGTATACCCGGATTTTAAAAACTTCGATAACGTGACGTTGAAATGTGGCGCCAATTGTAGATACCACAACATTAACTAATAAAACTAATAAAATTTTGATTTTAAATATCGTTTAGTTTAGCAAATTAAGATTTTAGCAATATTCCGCGAAATTAACCTCAACCTATTAGTAAAAATACGGGTTGAGAACCTCGACGCGCGTTTCGCCCCAACACCGGGGCATCCTCAGAATGTGGACTCTACGAACAACGTCCGTTAAGTGACCTATTATTTATATGAAATATCGATTCGGGAGGTTGATCTGTACATTTTAAAAATCGAAATGAAAACTACTATTTGTATGAGGCTGGTCTAAACATTTGTATAGTTTCTGTATTCCTCGAACGAATATTTTAAATCGCATGTTTAACTACACGTGCTAGCTGACCAAAAGTTATAAAAATAGCTAATCCTATACTTCGACCAATAAATATGAACGGGCCATACCGAGGAGGATTTTTGATCCGCTCCACGTGAGCTAGTGTATGCGATCGTGTGTAGCTGGGTGCGTGTTTATATGCGCAAGGCATGTCCATACCATTATATTGGACGAAGATCCAATAAACTAAAATCGTATTAAAATAACACGTAAATTCTTTTGAATATTTGAGAAACCTAACAGTCAGATTAACTAATAGCACAACATTAATAAATAACGTAAAATTATTTTCAATAAAGTTAAGTAATTAAAGTCTCCAATGGCAACTAATATTGGCGCCAAAGATAGAGAATATTTTTTAATTTCCTTTCTTAGTTCTCAAAAATATTTTTTAGGCTCAAATCATCAGTAGGCACGAACACAAATAAGCGTGGTTAAATATTATAACAGCAATTAATAATAGCTTATAAAGAAAGTGAAAAATGGTGTTATCGATACGTGCCGCAATTGTTTTTGTTGCGCTACCATGGAAACAGCTGGTCGTTAACCGACCTTATCATATTTCTCCGGTCACATGTAGTATTTTACATATTTTATAACATTAAACTCGCTACAATAATGTTATGTAAAATATACAGTATCCTTTTGCAGTTTATAAATAGCTTGCGCACGACAAAACGGTTGTCACAGTGACGTGCTTGGCAACAGTTTGATCAATGTCAACGCGACAGATCCCTACAATTTGTTTTACGATTAGTTCATAATACGTGTAACACTTTAAAATGGGACCGAAAAAGGATAAAAAGGACAAAAAAAAGGGCAAGGAAGCCGACGAACCTAAAGCTGTTGGCACCGTTACAGAGGTAGAAAAAACATTTTTGGAATTGGAACTTGCCGAGTGTAATCGTAAAGTAGCTCGACTGCGTACAGCTGTTGATGAATATGAGCAGAGAAACGAAGAATTGCAAAAAGCTTATGATAAACTGGATGAAGACAGAGCTGACATTATAGCATACTTGAAGAAAACACTCAATTTAAAATCTGAAGAAAATAATGAGTTGAAAGACAAAGTGAAAGGACTTGAGGAAACTCGAGCGATTGAAATGGCACAATTTAAAGAAACGGTTGCAGAGTTAGAGAGAAATTTTTCAGTTATGAAAGACCAGTTGACTTCAGAAAATAAGCTTCTAGCTGGCAAACTAAATACTCTGGAAGAATTTAGAGCAATCAGAGATGATCTAATGAAAAAATACGAAAAACAAGAACAAGATTTTAAGGATCAAGAAATGAAATATAAGAGAATTATATACGATGCTGAAAAAAAGTTTGTGATCGGTAAAGACAAGCTAAAAAGAGAAATGGAATCTCGACTATTACAACTGGCGCAAGACTTTCAAGACGCTACAGAACTAAGAATTGCTGCATCTACTCATAGGGTTATCAGGGAAAATATTGCGATTAACAACGAACTTGACAGTATATTATCCAACCAAACCAAGTTAGCCGAACAAAATGAAAAATTGAAAGAAAGTGAGCAAGCAGCCCGAATTTCTCGAGAACTAGCGGAAGAAGAACGAGATAAAGCTATTAATAAAAACGTTATACAGCTGAAAGTGATTGATCAACTAACTACATCTTTCCAAAATATGAAGAAAGAAAAAGCTTATTTTGAGAAAAAAAGTTTTGATTTGGAGTCCTTACAAACTAAAATTGATTACTTGTTAAAGGAAAACGAAGAATTGTCTTTGAAAAATCGCATATTGGAACAAAATTTACATTCTCGCTTAACAAACCAAAATAAATCTTCGACTGAATCATCACTGATTGTGAAAGAATACAAAAAACTGAAAAAAATATTGAAAGAAGCCGCAATTACTATAAAAGCTGCGCTTAAATTAGATGAGTGGTCTAAAACAGATCCCACGCAGACGGCTGTCGATAGACATACATTGTTGACTCAATTGTTGGAAATAATAACTAAGCACCATGAGCTCAAAACAACAAAATCTGTTGATACCTTTGTATCTCTTGGAAAGGTGTACGAGGAAGGCGATCTAGGTTTCATACCGAAAATTACAAAGAAATCGTCAGTTATGCATACACCATCTTCCATGGAGACAAAAAAAGGACTCGAAAAATCACTGAAGTCCGAGAAAATATCCAGTGAATCTACATCATCCTCACATTCCTCACCACAAGGTAGTTTGAAAACCGTACCCTCCATGAGACTCGTACCTGAAACTTCTGAAGTAAAAGGTAAAAGCGAAAGTTTCCTTTCATTTGTGACATCGACCAAATCAACAATCAGCTCCGAAGAAAGCTCTGAATCTGGTGACGAAATTGATATCGGCAAGAAAATCGATGATTCTAAACTGTCAATACACAAAGATATAACGGAGAAAACTGTCCATCTGGGCGAGACAAGTGTAAGTGTCCTTAAAGAGGAATTACTGCTAGAAGAAACAAAGCATAAAACCTCCATGGAATTGGCTGAAAATGCGGCCGACAACGATGCAGAGCCTGGAGAAGAAGATCCTAAAGGTGAAGAACCTTTTTCAGATGCCGATGTAGAGGAGGACGCATAAGTAACAAAATAATAATCTAAAATATTTTTTCTGTCACATTATAATAACACAAAATACGCGATTAAAATATTTCAGTTAATGCATTAGCATTAATCAAATGGCTTTTGGTTTCGTATTTGCTTATTAAAATCAGTATTAATTTTCAACGTATCCCATATTATTATTATATTAAAATGAACTTTTGTGCTTTTGTTTGTAAATCATCTTAATATATTTTTGAAAATGTTTTCAATCACCTCTCTTTTTACCTGGCTGAAGCAGTTTATCATGTTGAATACTTTTAATGAAGGTTTTAATAAATAGATTTTTATTTGTATGAAATATCAGTTTTATTTAGTAACTATAGAGTAACGGAGTTTATAATGTTGCTTGCCATTCGAAAACTTCGCAGCAAAATAGCTAACCGCACCCAAAATTATAAATAATATAAATTATGCAGACGACACGGTTCTGTTGAGCCCGTCGGTAGCTGCTCTGAGGAAACTCCTAAGTATCTGTGAAAGGCACACGCTGACGTATGGACTACAATATAATGACACTACGAGTGTTGTCATGCTGTGTAAAGCTGGAACTAAGACACCTGCAAAAATTCCATCTATCAGTCTATGTGGGGTAACTCTTACGAGAGTGCATAAGTTTAAATACCTCGGACATATACTGACAGACGAATTGCGAGATGATGATCACTTGGAGAGGGAAAAGATGGCGTTGACAGTCCGCTGCAATTTGCTGTCTGATTTTCTCGCTGTACTAATGACATCAAATTACTCCTGGATGACTATCGATCAGTTTTACGAATCGAATCGAATTTATCGAATCCAGTACAATGAACGTGCTGAGGATACTGCTGAGAAATTCACGTTACTTTAGAGCTTCCATAATGTTTGCGCTGGCAGGAGTCGATGATTCCTCGCCATAATTCGTAAAAGAACTGCTTCTGCAATAACAAGACTTCGAAACAGTACCAACAGTATCCTTAAAACGTTAGCTCGTAAAATTGATAGTCCATTTCAAATATACTGGACAGGTATACCCCACAGTAGTAATAAGAAGGTAGGCTAAATAAAATATGTTTTTAATAACAAATTACTAAATCATAATACATAATATTTTGTAAATAAGGTTTATTTACTAGAAATTATTCTTAGGCTTATGGACTATATGGTTTGAAATAAAGATATTATTATTATTAAAATGTGTCAAAATCCTTTCCCAGGGTGAAGCTGTGGAGCTCGCGGCGTGCGAGTGCACCGCGCGGCCGTGGGCGGGCGACGCGTCGACTGTCGTAGCGGAGGTCGGCGCTGCGTGTCGCTGCGGTTGCGTTCTGCATCTAGCGCCTGTCGCGCGACTACTCGCGGGCTCGGCGAGAGCCTGCCCCGCGAGATCCTTCTGGCTGCTACAGGTGAGGTGCTGGGGAATTTTTTTAATTATATTTAAGGGGCAAGCGAGCAGACGGGTTATCTGATGGATAGCAACTGCGTCGCCCGTGGACACTCGTGACATCTGAAGAGTCGCAAGTGCGTTGCCGGCCTTTTTGAGTGAATTGGGAATGGGAATAGAGGCCCCTACCTCTATTAGGGAAGTTAGGCCACCGGTAAACTTACTTACTGAACGAAACCCAGCACAACGCCGTTTCACGCCAATTTTCTGTGAGGCCGTTGTATCACTACGGTCGAGACGGCCCATTCGTGCCGAAGCATGGCTCTCCCATAGCGAGAAGATTGTCAGCAGATGAGAAGTGCGTTTCTATTAAGGTATTTGTACCATCGAAAAAATTATTTATACGTAGAATGGCCTATGTCATAACATGTCATTTGGTCGGATTTTGTCATTTCAGTGTTGGTTGTGATCGGCCTACTGGAATAGATATAACGCGACTAAATCGCGTAGGTCAATCTGCCCATAAGTCAGCTCCTCTACTGAGTTGCCGATCTTTAAGCGTTGCGGTTACCGCGGGACGGCGGTATTCTCATTAAAACTTATCATATACTAGCTTTTACACGCGAAACTTTAAATTGTCCCGTTTTTACAACAATTTTTTGATTACTGCTCGGCTCGTATTGGTCTTGCAACTTTACAGTTTAATCATCGTTCTCCGAATAAATAACTCATCGATTAAATTAAGTACTGAACAAAACGCCAAAAGTATTCAAACTCTATCTTAAATCTTAAATCTACATCAAAATACTTGTTTAGAACCGTAACTACAGTCCCTCAAAATGCAATCTAATAAAGCTCATGAAATTTCCATTGAAAACTAAATAGGAGTTAGGAACAAAGTGTTTTGCATAGGATTACCAGCGAACCTGGAGAGCTATCTAGCGCGGTAACAAAGTTACTGTCTGTACTTGAGCGTTTAATATTAGATATCGACAAGAGCTCTCCGGCTACGAAAGAGATTTGTTATCGAAATTCGATAACTCAAATATTCCAGCTATGTTGTGGTTAAACTGAATTTATTAGAAGTGGTATCGATAAAATTAAGATACGATATATAGAACGGGAGCTTTAAATTAATGATACTCTACGTGTATTTTGTAATATTTAAAGAACAGAATTACAATAAAATGCGTTCTTGTTTTTTTTTGTAAGACTCTAAACGACAGGTAATAAATTTAGAAAATTATTTTGGTCGCAACAAAAGGATACAATTTTTCTTCTGATAGAAAGCAATTACCGTCGCCCATGGACATTCGCGACATCCGAAGATTCGGAAGTGCGTTGCCGGCTTTTATGAGGGAATGGGGATAAGGGATTAGGGAAGTTGGGCCACCGGTAAACTCACTCAATGAACGGAAAACATACCTTTACTGTGACACAAAGCCGTTTCACGCTAGTTTTCAGTGAGGTTGTAGTATACCTCCGGTCAACCGGCCCTTTCGTGTCGAAGCATGGCTCTCCCACGTCAATGAGCATTTCATCCCACATATTATGTACTTGAGATCGGAAAATGTCTCATTGGTGCACGCCTCCACCGGGGTTCGAACTTGCACCGTCTCGAGGACGAACCACGTCTTACCCACTAGGCTACGGACGCTCTGACGATATTAAATTATGTTTTTAACTGATTTCAAAACTAAAAAATCGTAATATTTACAATATTAACCAATTTCTAATACGTCTATTTTGCTAACATCCATTAATTAATCGTTAAAAGCTTAGGAATAAGCTATGATACTCTACATTTAACTGGGGGCTAACTCTGACAACTAGTTGAAGTACTTCCGTCATCGCTAACTTGTCTGCCGGCACACCGGAATACTTTAAACTCATATTAAATGCTGTTAGTTAACGTTTACCGAGCGACTAATGGATTATAAATGGGACTATATATGAGATAGTGTCATTATTTGGCATTCCTTCATGCTTTAAAGAAACTACCAATCGACTTGGTTTTAAGTAAAGAGTAAAAGCGAGCTTTCTTTTCTATCCATGCGAAGCGGTAGGCGAAAGCCGACGCGTTTGCGTGTTTGCCCTTAAATTAAATAAAAAGTTGCAGGTTCCCGGTATAACAACAATTGATGACTGAATTAACATAGTCTTTATATTCTGACGCAGTTAAGCATTTGTTTATTATCCAACAGAAAACAAATGTTGTGTTATGAATGCAGTCTCCTTAAGACCTAAGTAGTTATACTGCATTCATAACTCAAAATCAGATTTTTTGTTGAATAACACACAAATGCTTAACAGCATCCATTTATTATAAATGCTATTTGTATTACGATTGTCAAATTAAAGCCAATAAAATTAAGTTCCTGGAACTGTGCAAGAAGCCTTATACTGCTAATTAGAGCACACCCTGTATACAGGTGTTGACTATAGCGTGTTTACTATACAGGGTGTGCCGTGTGGTGGGTTAGAGTAAACGTGTGTGGTTTTGTAGAGCACACACACAACATGATGTATTTGTTCAAGGCATGTAATATCTATTGTTGGTTGCTTAGGAGTTAAGTTGGTTGGTTCGCACTCGAGAGGGTGCAGGTTCAAACCCGGGTATTTTTTGATACAAGACATTTTTCGATCTCAAGATACGGATGCTCATTGCGTTGGGAGAGTCATCGCCTCGACCGAAGTGATACCATGGCCTTACAGAAAACTGTCGTGAAACGGCGTTGTGCTGTATTTCGTTTAGTGAGTTAACGCTACCTGCATGGAAGAATGTACTATAACTAAATGATGCATATGTTAAGATCTTTTGTAACTGATTTCTTGCAATAAAGAAATTCTATTCTATTCTACCGGTGGCCCAACTTCTCTGATCCCTTTTCCTGCTTAAAGTTGCCGGTAACGCACTTGCGACTCTTTGAACGTCGAGAGTGTCCATGGGCGACGGCAGTAGCTTTCCAGGTAATCCATCTGCTCTTTTGCCCCCTAAAAATCATTAAAAAAAAGTAATACAATACAAAGTCATTTACAAGCTGCACGATTCACACAAGCTCTTCATAAACAGCCTGTAACGTATACAGGATGTGTATGATTGATATCTCGTCTCGTTAGCGACATAACCGCGAATGTGCGTAATATCCAATTTGAAATAATGTCTCATTTGTATTCCGCGGGGCGATGCAACTCAATGGATTTTGCATTCGATTTGTTTAACGTCTGTGTTTGGTAATGGATAAGCTTTAGACATCTATCTATCGATCTATCTAATGTGATGTAAAACATAGAATATACAAATGTGTATACGATTCAAATAACATGATACAACATTTTTAAGCCTTCAAAGTAGTGACTTAGAAAGCGGGATCTTAAAATGTTATAATTTATGCACTGCATACGAAGAATATTGTATAAATCGTTCATCCGGAAAAGATAGACGGAAAACTTTAATCGCAATTAGTTAACTAGGTTTTCAACGATTTTTCTTTATAATACTTAGGGGCAAGTGAGCAGACGGGTTACCTGATGGAAAGCAACTGACGTCGCCAATAGACATTCGTGACATCCGAAGAGTCGCAAGTCGTTGCCGGCCTTTATGAGGCAATAGGGGATGGGATTAGGGATAGGGGGAATAGGGAAGTTGGGCCACCGGTAAACTAACTCACTGAAAGAAACACAGCACAATGCCGTTTCACGCCAGTTTTCTATGAGGCCGTAGTATCATCCCGGTCGAGCCGATCCATTCGTGCCAAAGCATGGCTTTTCCACGGCATCTAAATTTCTTTTACTACTCTGTATTAATACAGAGTTTTTAATCGTGACTTTGCACGCTTGGAATTATTATATTTAGTGTCAACCCACATTGCATTGCTATGTATCATTTTCTTCGACGGTACATTAAATAGGCCCTATTGCCAAAGACCAGTATAAATCTTCTCTACGTTCCCAGGCTGAAGAGGGTCTCTCGGTGCGCGTGCGCTTCGAGGCGGTGCGTCTTCCGTGCGCGGGGCAGGGGCTGAGGGCGCGGGACGGGGACTCCCTCGCCGCGCCACTGCTGGCCAGCTGGGATGGTCCTGACGACGCATTGGTAAGTACTAACTGTAGACCGAGAGGTAACAGATAAGCATGTTGTAATGTAAAGACTCCGAATAGGAAGATCTTCCGACCGAGCGAGATAGAATGCTCGGCAAGGCTCCAGTGACGTTATTGGGTGAATCAACTTTTTTTGTACCGCAATTTCTGCCTTTAAGAGTTTAAACCGTAATAATTACTAACTACTAATAACTAATTAAAATCTAATCATATACACATTATCATAATACATAGACTAATATTATAACTGAGAATTTCATGAAAAAAATTAAGGTTCTTATATGTTTACAAGCAGTTGCCCGGGGACAAAAAATGTCCCAGAATTTGTATGAAAATATGGTTTTGTCCCCTGG
>JAOTAV010039451.1:0-18326 GCA_026546445.1 Cyclargus thomasi
CGATTTTCCCATAAAAAAAACACAATCTGCTTATTTATTGCCATTAAGGCGGAACAAAGTTCGCCGGGTCACCTAGTATTCAAATAAAAGTGTATTTTTTACATTTGCTTAAAATCTTTACAAAACCCATTTCTTTTACAAAAATTTGATGACACTTTGATGAACTTGGACAAATAATTAAAGACACTGTAAAAACCCAAATTTTTTGACGTTGCTTTTCTCTACCCCAAAAAATATTAAAGTAACACAGACTCCGAATTAAAGTAACGCCTTTCAGACACCGGAATACGGCACAACTCCGCTCAGATAACTTAAATAAATTAGTGAACACCAAGAATTATTTAATTAATAGTAAGTTCCGCAAGCGGATTAATAATTTAAGCCATATTATTCGCGCCGGAGGGAGAGACGGAATTAAGACGTTTTAATATTTACATTTGACCCTTTGCCCTTAAAATTATTTGAGACACTGGTTTCAATTATGATCAACTAAGTTTCGGGAGCAGCTTGATGTGAATAAAACATTAGCCAACATTCCCCTTTCGGAAATAGCCACAGACGTAATTATAAACTGGAATTACTGCCGAGAAAAATCTTGACAAAAATCTGAATGGAATTTTATAAGAATAGGTTACTTTGGTAGTCGAAATTGACACGGCTAATTTTGTCATATTAAAATTTACTTACTTTTGCCCGAGGCATCGCTTGAATGGAAATCCAAAATTGCTAAAAATGCTATTTTTTGGGAACATGATTTTTCAAGGTCAGTCTAGTCTATGTTACTCTATTATTTTAGCTAAGTGTATGACGAAATTAAGGTCGATTGGATTCTTCCTTTAGATGTGAAGGAAGGACGAACGAAAGAAGTCATATTTATAATATTATAAATGTTGTGTCGGTATAAAATATTAATATTTATAATGTGCTTGAATCTTAACACATTCTGTAGGGCACGGCACACGCCCGACAATAACATGCCAAGAAAGACCGCATAACACTTTAAAATCAATTTCCACCCTTTGTATGAGACGTTCCGATAAAAATTACTTATTGTGCAGATGTTAGCAGAATACAAAATAGCTCTTAACAAAATAATACAACCCACAGTTCCAATAGCGAAAATGTGGAAACGTTTACAAAATTATCTTATCGTTTTTTGTCACAAATAAAATCGTCTGTAAATTGGTTCCAAGGACCGCATCGTCGGCAAAATGTATTTTATAGTTATGGTAATTCTATGACCGTGGAAGGGGGACGCAATGTACGCATTTCAATACATGACACCATTGTAATAAAAGAAAATGGCGCGGGTAGATGTATGGCTAAAGGACTTGATAATTTGCTGCAGAAAGCGACTTATCTTATATAGAGTATAACAAAAGTAAGTGGTTCAAACTTGAGTAAGAAGTCTAAGTTATTCAACTTGAGAGTATGTATGCTTCCCATATGTAAAGATTACATTGAATGTACCAGCTCTGAAGGCGGAAATAACAAACGAGTAATTTTTATAGTGCTCCAGTTTGTACGCAGTACACAAAGGCAGTCTCTCTTCCTTTACTCCGATAACCCAGTGGGACAGATGAGAGACACGACTGATGAGATATCAGGCATAGGACCGACTTTTTACATGAGCATCCGACGCATGGATCTTACTTGTCAGGAAATCATGCATTGTCCTAACCAAACTTGGAAATAACATATTTCCAACGCGACAATCAACCCACGATCTCCTAATTAAAAGCAGAGCTGTGTACTACTGTAAAATATAAAATTATCGTGTCATAATGCTAGATATCATTTCACTTTATTATCGGCGAATTTCATAACAGTAAATCTAAGAATCAACTTCGAACATCTATCAACATCACGCTAGCTTCATGTGGACAAAGTCGTTGCTAAAAGCTAGTACAATACAAAACTTAGTAGCGAAGGTATCTAATTTTCACCCTTGCTCGACCCATGAAATTTGACCCACACATTGCCGGGAGTGGGGCCGTTCTGTACCGCGGGGAGTTATAATTTAAGTGCGAGTACTTAGTGGAGAGGCCCCAAGACGGTTATGCCCACAACTTCGCCAGTCGTTATCTAGGTGTGTGTATTGCCGAATATGGCTTTCGAAACCGGAGATGTGGCTACGTCGGAGTTAGTTTACTTGGTAATGTCAAAATTTATACTACACTAGATGTCCCGTGTCCACTCCTGTGTCGTTATCCATGTTACTTAGGACTAAGGAGTATGAAAATGTATGTTAGCCAACATCTAGACCAACTGGTTATGGTATGATCAAAATAGGTAAATTCGATTTTTTACGGCACTGCGAGCTTTCCTATTATTTTTCATAGATAAATTGATGGTTAACTTGCCGTACAAAAATATGACCTATATTTTTGTAATGTACTTTCTGACTATCTGAACTTAAGATTTCTCACCATCACCCAGTTGGACAGCTTACAAGTGAAATATAAAACGAAATTTTCTATCGTCCTATTAAGGTCTCCTAAGGGGACATATGACCTATCCATTTTGTGAGCGGGCCAGTAGTCTAAATTCATAACGCAGAAATTCATTTTGTAATTTTTCTTGTAAATAACTTAATTAACCAATTTTGCAAAACAGTAATTTAACAATCAATTTAAATTTATTTCGAAGTAACTATGAAAATAATTCGAGTTTTGAACAAAATGTACTAAAAAGAATTGTAGAGCAATTCCTTTACAGTATTACTATTACAACCATTTAAATCCCTTATTTTATTATATGTATAGATTCAAATGCATGTCTGTCTGTTTTACCTCTTCAGGCCCAAACCACTTTTCTAAAATTCGGTATAGAGATATTTTGAGTTCCTTGGAAGGTCAAAGGATTCTTTTTATCACAAAAATGTACGGTTCCCGAGCGGTAAACGCGCTTTGCCGCAGGTGACTGACAGTCGTCATCTCGCCTGTTAATGTTTTCCATTTTTTAATAATAATAATAATATCTATGGACGCTTCACACCACGTCAATCTGGCTAATTACCGAAGGACTTGTGTTACAGGTACCAGACAACGTTAATATATTTAATACTTTTATACTATACACATATTTAAGATTTTTTTTATATAACACATCCATGACCCAGGAACATTGAAAAACTTTTTGTTCCGTCGGCGGGATTCGAACCCGCGTGAGCTACCAAGGTGCTCAACCACTGCGCCACAGAGGTCGTCAAGACAAGCCATTATCTTGGAATTTGATAAATTCATCCAAAGAAATATACAGTAACATTATTTTTATTTACATTAAGTAAATATCCTAAAATAGACTTAACATTCCGAACCAATCATAAACCACTTTACAAAAATTTTATACTCCACCAAAGTGCGAAAACTAAACGAAAATCTTTCGATAAAGCAAAAGTGTGGTATAAAATTTGTAAATGGGTTTTATAGGTAACGGCACTAAGTTTATATCATACTGCCGGCACCGCCTGAATACAGATATCTGCCCAACTTCACAGAACTTTCCAATCGAAATTCACATTCGAATTTAGTTTCAGCTTTCAGTTAACGATTAATAGCTACTTACAAATCGCTTCCGAATATTCCGGAGTTTTAAAGTTTCGTTGAATTCTGCTTGTGAGGGTGAGTACTAAGTTTTCTAATTTTCGAATCTTAGGGATTTTAAAATTCTAAGGGCGGAAATGCTAATTACTTAAAAATGTTTAAGGAAGAATTTTTATCGATATTTGGTTTTGTGCATTATTGTTTAAGTCATGATTATGAACCATCAACGCCATTGATTTTAGCCAGTTGTGGGATCTACGATATTTGGTCGGAATGCGTTGACATTACACGACCAAATTATTTAAGTTCACAATCTGGGTATGAAATAAATTCTCATTAAATCTTAATTCGTCAATATTTTTTCGGAAAAAGTCTCGAAAGGCTTTTGAATATTATAACCTACAAAGTTGTACGACGTCCTTACATTTTACGAGAGAATTTTATCGTAAAGATATTATTGTTATGATATAATTATTAATTGAAAAAAGAACATATATACGGTCGAATTGAGAAACCTCCTCTTTTTTTGGAAGTCGGTTAATAAAATGTGTTAACAAATCTTAATCTGGAACCCCGCAGTTTCAGAATATTAATATGACGTTACATTTCCGTCTTCTATATACTTTGTCGTAATTATATTGTTATTGTCACCCTTCGTGTTACGGAACTATAATAGTACTTTATTAAGGTGCGTACACACTTGAAACAGCCGAAAACACGAGAGGGGTTCGTAAGAACTTGTATGAGATATCTATCGAGATACGGGACCATTTGCAAAGTATCATTTACGTAAAAAGTAGTCTCAGTAATGAGGCCACCGACAAGGGGGAGGGGCCCTAAAATCATGAAATTTGTGTGACGTACTATATAGATGGTCCTTTGCCTCCTGGACAATAAAAAAAACACCCTTTTTTAGTGCCAAAGTGTGTACGCACATACACCCACAATGCTGATCGTTATCCAAAATTTCTCCTGGGATATTTATTTGTTGAAACAATATTAACAGAGGGAATTTATAAAATATATTGTACAGTATCGCCGCAAATATGTAAACATAGTTACACGTGTATTGTTGATTTTGGGGAGGATTCGGGAGCGAATAATTTTTTGGATGAGATAATTGGTATATTGCATGAGTCAATATTGTATGATTTTAAAAATGTGTTTTATATTCGCATCGATATTGCTGTCGTGATTTTAAAGATTATTACAAAATTGTATTATTGTATTTGTATAATCATAGTAAAAAAAACCCGTTCCATGATGGTCATATCGATTTAATGTTCTGAAGATATAGCGGGTTTTTTCAATTCAGTAATCATATCCAGCGCTGGTTATTATTGGAATAATGTAAACTGACCATAAATAACGATCCGTAGACAATATTATATAACGCTAATAATAAATTTCTATCTTTTTCGTAAAAGATGGACCCGTGCGTGTTACTTACGTCGGTTCTTCACGCCGGGTTAGTTCCCGAACCGGTGGTAGACACCGTAGTCTCGACGTTCAGAAAGTGTACTTTACGTACTAATTTTGAATAAAAATATTATGATTTAGCTTAATATGCTTAATTACCTTTAAACAACATAAATAGATATTATGATGAAAATTACGTAAATAATTGTTTAAGTTATTTTAAAGTTTAAAGAATTTATTTCTCCCAAAATAATTTTACAAATACAAGGCAAAAAACACGTGTTACATAATAAACAGAAAGATACAACAGCTGGCAAATACTTTTTACAAATAGCATTACACATCAGCATTTCACAGTATTAAAATATTATTGTCTCAACAGAAAACACTTCATTAACATTAATAGCAAAAAGCCCACAATAGAAATATCAATTCAGAAGCTTTGACATTATAGCACTCAAATTTACAGAAGAACATATTATGCACAAGCAGACAGAAATAAAAACAATGTTTCAAAGAATATAGTCGCTTTGTACATAATATTTTAGTTTCTTTTCTTAAGTTGTTTTAAATGTTTCAATAAATTAAGTTCTACTGAATTAAATTGTTAAATAACTCAGTGTCAATTTTCTTACAACAAAATATTTTACTAACTTTTAAGGTAATAAAAAATTGATATCTCCTAAAACCGAGCATTGAAAATTTATTCTTCAACTAATTGTTGCCCGGAACTTCAAAACATGCAAATTTCATATCACGCGGGAACCGCACATTATTATATATTACCATACAACCGTATGTTGCCCAGACTTAATAGCTATTAAACAAAAAAAGATTTATTCAAATCCGTCGAGTAGTTCCTAAGATTAGCGCGTACAAACAGACTAACAGACAAACAGACATCTTTTTTTTGTTGATATGTGTTATATTAATATTCCTTAGCACCCCCACAATCATTATTTTGTAAAAATATTTAATGTACAGACACTCCAATTTTACTGTTTTATTATATGTAGAATAGATTTTTATTTTTTAAAGTATAATAGAGACAGAATTATATAGTAACTATACTCTGATGCTTATATAAAAAAAACTTATTATTACCTATAATTTTTGCATTTCATATTTAAGCTTCGAAAAACTTAAAAACTCTTTACACGTTTTTTTTTTTTATCGCTCAGCCCTCGATGACCAGTTTTTGGACACCCTTTGTTAAATCAGGGATGAAAAGTAAACGAAATCTGCCACTATATCTATCTCTTTCATCACCCCAAATCCGTCGGTTCAATGCCCCGGTAATCCAACGCAGGGGCACCAATATTGGGGTTATGAGCTATCTGGTAAGACTGCAACTTGTCACCACACTCATGAATCTGCAGCACTCTATTTTTTAAATTTAGGACTAGTTAGTGTCTTCGCCCGCGCAGATTAATAAATTCATGTAAAGTTAGAGATATTCTTGTAAGGATCCTTAGAAATATGATGTTTTTCTACGACCAAAAGTTACACTCCCTCCTTCCAACTAAGTCTACGGCAATACAATAATCAAGTCGATTGGTTGCTTTATTAAGTTGCAAATGGAGGACAAAGTAACTTAGTTTTTGATTTATAATATTGACATGAATCCATGTCAATTTGCCAAAAGTTTGTATATACAAATGGTAGTGGTCAATCAGTATGTTTCGAATTCGTAATGCAAGTTGGGAAATAATATAATTTTAAAACCTTCATTCCGTTTAGAAATACAGAAAAAATATCAAATTTTGTTATCCTAATTCATCATTTATATAAAACCGAAAATAATTGAATCAAATTCTCACACATTATTCGTCTAAAAGGTCAAACCTTAGTTAAGCGCGATTTGAAAAGTGACGGAGATAGCTTTTAAAACTCTAAAATATCTGTCGTGAATTGTTGATTCTAGTCCTCACGGCACGTGACCGCTACCGAAAGAAAATCAAATAAAATTTCACTTTAGGCTTTAGGTTTAATTTTCTCTACACCACTACAAAGCTTAGGCGGGATGGATCTCTAGAACAAGTTCGGAAGAAAACGGATTATATAGCCTAGTTCGTCAAGTGGCAATTTATTAATGTTTTTGTTGATTGTGGTCGCGTTCCGCGTGGATCGGAAATACTTTTTTGGCTTAAATTCGACGTTTATTAATAATAAATAATAATAAATCTATAGACGCTTCACACCACGTCTGCCTGGCCCGGTGCTAAGTACCCGAGGGACTTGTATTACAGGTATCATAAACGGATATGTAATTAATACTTTTGTACTACACTTATATTTAAGATTTTTTACATGATACACATGTGCATTAAAAACCTATCTAAGACCATTGGAAGGAACATTGAAAACTTTTGCTCCGTCGGCGGGAATCGAACCCGCGACCCCCGGCTTAAGCTACAAACGCACTTACCAACTGAGCCACAGAGGTCGTCAAAAATCGACGTTTACATAGGAAAGAAAATCAGTACAGCGTTATAAAGTAAATGTTATCAGTATAATACTATGAAAAATACAGTCTTATGAAATACCAATCATGATAAAAGGCTGCTTACATCAACACCCATTTATGTAACACGATGACACTGGTAACGGTTGTATTTAAAAATGAACTACATATACGTATACATAGAACAAAAGAAGGAATGGAGTCAATTTTTCTATTAAAACTATTTTGATTTTACCCGACTACCCATATATTATTTTATGTAACCACCCTTTGATTACGTAAAATAATGTTCTTACTATTAAAATTAGTTTTATTGAATCTATATAACATTTATACGCGAGCGGAAAATTTTGTACCCCTTTTTACGAAAGATGCGTAGATGTAAAAGTATGAAATTTATATAATGTATAGTTGATGTGGAGGAGGAGAGTGAAATACCAATTTTATTTTGAAATATGCTTTAATCTTGCATATTTTTAATAAATAAAACGCTACGCACACTACAATATGCGTATATAATACGCACATGCGTATATAATACATGACTCTATAATCATACTCTTTTGTTTATGGTAGACGTCTGTATTTTTGTTTACATAATATTTAATATTTTGTGTTTCTAAAAAAATATTTATTAAAACGACTACGTATATTTTACGTACATGAAATCTTTCCAACTTGTTTTCATAAAAATCAAGTACTTCCCACATTTGGTATATTTTATTAAAATAAAAACGTAACAGCGTCTCCACGGTCCTTTGTTTCCCAAAAGCTGTGAGAAGGGCGTTTGGGCTCGGACTCGTGATATTGATTTCCTTTACACATTACACTGTCGCTCATCTCGCTATGCCTTTTCAATCGGTGACAAAAACCAAGCGCGCTTAGCACTTCTAACGATTTTTTGGTACAAAGAAATTACGGGAAACTATCATATATTGTATCGTTAAATTTATTGTATAAAAGAGATGTGTATTTTGAAAAATTCAACGCTTTAGTTTTTGTTAAATTAAACTAAGGTTGTCAAATAAATGTTGCAGTTTTTTCTATTTCTGCTATTCCACTGGGTTAAAAGCCTGAAATTCAAAAGACCTTTTATTTATAGAATCTACCCAAAAATCCGTGCAGAATAATCGTTATCAAAGGTCACGCATTTACCGACCCCATTTCATTACCCTCCGCCATGAGACATCTCACGCCAACATTCGCCTCCTTGAATTATTAAAAACGAGCTATGTCCGGAATAATTGTAGGCGTCAGTGATAAATATTATTTATTACTGCCGGAATACAGAAGCGTTTTGACACGTAACGTAAGGGCCTTTTTGTGCTCAAGAAAAGCAGGTTTTGTCATATTTTATGCACACTCACAAACTCATTAAAATATAATCCGGACGCTGGGAATGGGAAAGAATTATTAGAATTGGTGCGTCAAGTGGCAATATTTTGTGGCGGATAATGAGATTTGTTTTGATGTGAAATAATGGTGAACGCAATTTATGTTTACGTTTATTGTGACTCAGAAAGAAAAATCGAATAAATTAAGCTGTCTACGTCTACAATACTCGAAATTCTTTGCAAAAATTTTGAGAGTTTCGTAGTTATTCGTTTAATAAAATTTAACTAAAAATTCCTCATATTTTTCTTGTCTTAGAAAATATAAAAACACATATGACATTTATGTTGACACTATTGAATTTCCTATGTCAATTCTATATCACCCGAAGAGCCAATCTGTGGCTGTACCATAAACAAAATACATTCCACTGGCTCACATGGTTGGTTTTGGAACACACATTACCCCGTGAATAGCTCTGATTGTACGAATTCAGGTTCGCTGGTGTTCCGCCTCTCGTCACAGCCACTAACGAATACAAGACCTACTGTCCCTTTGACTGTGTAACCATAGTCTAATGATAGGACCAGCAAATAGAAAAGGTTTTTGTATAGCCCTTGGAAATGACCGTTGATGTCCTTTGAAATGTATATTCAACCCTAGACATTATATTATTTACATGCAAACCTCTCAAATTCTTTTGTACAAAAGATTCTTGTGAATTTTAACCTTTGACATATTAGTTACGATTAGATTCTATAACATTATTTAAATGGTAAGTTAAACGATTGATAGGCTTAATCTGAAAATTAATTTTGGTGTATCCAATATTGTAGAGAAAACGAGCAGAAAGGTCACCTGACAGCTAGCAATTACCAATATTCATGGATATGTGGCATAGAGCTATTATGATAACAAAAGAAGATCTTCGAATAATATACAAGGTATAACCAAAGTAAGAGCTCATAGTTAAGGGTAAGTAAGAGTACCTAAAATATGGTTTACTGAGAAAGTAGCAATACTCAAAGTGACGAAAAATGTTTGTAATTTGATGGGCAAACTCATCTCATTTAGACACGTGGTCATGCAAATCATCAAACATTTTTTTTCAATTAAGGCGATGTGACTTTCACAGTAAACTATATAAGGGACTCATATACACCTTAAAGGGACCATCCATAAAGTACGTCACACGTAAAGGGGACGGGGGAGGCGGTCGTCGAAGTGTAAGATGGTGTGGCATATGGATGGGGTGGTTTTAAATTTTGCGACATCACATTTCAAATTTTTAAATTTAATCTCAAAATTTTAAATATTGATGTGGTTTAAATATTAAGCGAAAAATTGCAATTTTATGACGTCACAATTGGGACGGGGGATCCTCATAAATGCGACCACCTGTGTCAGGATCTAAAAACCATGAAATTTGTATAACGTACTTTATGGATGGTACCTAAGTACTATCACCTAATTTTGTTACACCCTAAATATACTTTGTATGCCCCTTTGGGCTATCACAAAACAATATCCATCTATTACGTGTTAATTTCATAACAATTCCGCTGTTTGCGGACCTTCGCTAATCCTTAATTAAGCTTTACTCTGAAAATAATCAACCAATTGAGGTTAATCCGTGGATTAGGCTATATTCCGATGGAGTCCATTAAAAATAAACCGCATAAAAAAGATAATGTTCATTGATATTTTATATAGTTACCATGATTTAAAATAAACTATCAATTTGTTATTAAATCAATTTTATATATATACATACGTATATTAATCTATAGAAAAGAAAATCTTTACATTAAAGATGTTCAAAAAAATAATAAGCACTACGTCGATATAGAAGCCAAAAATGTAGTTTGTTGTTTTCTGTATGTCTCTCTGTCTGTCTGTATATTTGTTCCAGCATCAAGCGACTACTGATTCGATTTGAATGCGGCTGACGCAGATGTATTTGTCTTCTTTCAACTCAACATCTGGTGTATAAAAAAATTTCCCTTCACCTCTTACCCCCACTTTTGTTCCCTTATAGGGGATAAAAGGAACAAAAGTGGGGGTAAGAGTTTGTAAGAAAATTTTTCCTTAAGACGAAAACTACTGTTTCTATTTGAATGTGATCTTCACAGATATATTTGTCTTCTTTCAATTAACATATGTTTAACTAGCAGACCCTACAGAAGTTGTGCTGCCGATCTTGGTTTATGAAGCTAAGCCACTCTCACAATCCCTTGAATACCTACAAAAATGTTCGTCAAAATCGTCCAGTCCGCGGACGAAGTCGCGGGCAAAAGCTAGTTGGTAATATTTTGTTGGTTTGTCGATTTAAAAATATCATTATGATATAAAATTAGTGTGCTTAGTATTTCTATTTCCGATTGTTTTCGCAGTAATATCATTGCTTACGGTTACTATTTAAAAATATTTTTTTGATTGGTGCTAAAGTACTTTTAACTATACTAATATTAAAAATGCAAATATAATAAGTGTGTCGGTCTGTACGTCCATCTGTTACCTATTATACTAACACCAAAAAACAGATTTTTTTTAATTTTGGTATCGACATACTTGTGTCTCGGAAAAAGCAAAGAATACTTTATCCCGCAAAAATGCACGGTTCCGCGTAATAAACGTATCTCGGCGCGACGGAGCGTCATTTTGTATTTTCAATAAGTTTCGTAAGCTTTATATTTTTATTTTCAGATAAATACTTTAACAAAATATTATAACCGAAAGCTGCTTTAGAAAAACATGTACAGCATTAAATCTTACAAAATACTATCTCTAGTACAAATGCCTTCGTTTTTCAATTAAACCTTTAAACCACTTGTATTTAGAAAATATATTATAATGAATGCATATCAAGTATGATAGAAATGGGTGAAAAGGCATTGAAAACGGAATATTAGAATGAGGGCCAAATCAAATGTGATGTCATTGAGGGGAGCTCCTGAATGACTTTCTTTTGTGGAGGCAATGAAATAATAAATAGATGTTTATCAAGTAATAGAAAGACTCCTTATTTTAATGAGACACTTTGTGTTCTTTATTACATTGGTAAACATTTACCCCCAAGATCAATGATTTCAATGTATTTTTGGGCATAAAGAAATTTTTTACTTAGTTCGTTTTATGACTGAAGCATATTTCATTGACGTGTCATAGTGCAATGTAAAGTAACCCTTACCATTAAAAATATTTTTTCATTGACCTACGCACCATCAGAAACCACCATCGAAAACGATTATGTAAAAAAAATGGAATGAAAAACATAAAAGGCAAAAATATTATGCACTTTGTGATGAATGCGATCTTTGTTTCGTAAAAAGTTTTCCGAGACTTGGCTATGGCACTGCCGAGCCCCCAGAATTCGTACAACTTAGTACACCTTTAAAATAATATATTTTGATTGTTACATAATCCTTCAACGAATATATTTCTTTAAACCACTCCACAACAATAATTGAATATTATTTAAGATACGATATTCTTTTATTTCAAACTATATGAAAATGTTTGAATATTAAAAATTCACACGAGAGGAATATCACGTTTTAGTAGTTGAGTACCTAAATAACGACGAGTCACGTTCCCACTATATGAGCTAGCTGTTAGGACATAAAGCGGATTATTAAAACCCAGATCGAAATGCGGATTTACTAGCTCAAAATATTTTCTACCGTCTCTCGAAATATGTCAGACTTTTAATCGCTCGTTGTAAAATATTTTAGGGGGTATTAAAAGTTATTCATTAAAAGGTTTCTCCAAAATTTATGAACTGGTACAATTATTAATATCTATCCATAGTTCCTCTGTATATTTCATTGTTAGTATACGCAGGGTGCGTGTCAAAAAGCGGCGAACAAAACGTATTGATGTCAAATGCCAATTTGTATGCCGCCGCCCGCCAAGTGTTCCTTTTTTAACACCGTATGCGCCTACATTGCACCCAGCGAGAATAGTAAGTTACTGTAAAGAGGTTTACGCTGCTTATACCAGCCGTTAGTCATAACAATATTGCGATTGTGTGTGTGTAAGATTTTGTTCTATGATTTCAATCGTAAGCTCTTTTATCGTCCATTTTTGGACGGGTCAGTAGTCTATTAGTCACAATTAAGAATAGGTAACTTAGTCAAAACGTTTTCTTGTTTTGATTTTATAAAATCGCTGTTCAATATGTATAGAATTCACACAACATGAGTCGAATGTCGACTTCACAATATTATGACGATATTTATATACCTATACTGTGACATTTACCATAAGTCAACGAATGTACAATTAGAGAAGTTGAAGCAAATACAGGTCGTGGGTCTAAGTAATATGGTCAGGTTATATCAAACTCAGCCAACGGATCACGACTTACATGTAATTGACATATTTTGACCAAACGATGCAGATCCGTCAACTGGCTCTCTTTCAACTTACCCCACTATACTTTTTCCTGAAATTTATTTCTGTTTCCATTGTTACGTACTAATGAAAATTCCAACATAGGCTTAAGATATTTGCGCCGAATTCAATATTACCATTGAGCAGCACTTTATCAGCGTAAGTGTTTAGTCAACGGTCAAATTTCCGCACATCAGCCGCGTACCGCACAGTCATCCGCATAAATACTTTTCTGTGGATTCGCCGTCAAACGGATGGTAATAAAGATAGATTAATCACGTCCCTTGGTGTGGCCCAAGAATCGCCGAAGGCACATTAGGCTTTAGGGAACTGGATTTATTGAATAGTCTACATAAATCTAGTCCGCACTATAAATAAGTCTCACGCAATTTCAGATAAACGTTTATTACGATTTTATACGGTGCTAGATGTTGCCGGCGAATTTGGTGCGCAAGAACTCGTTTATCGCAAGGGAATCGTACGTATCTCCAGCATGAGTGTTCTCTGTCCTTTCTTTGAGGTTTACCATGACCAATGTAAAGCAACAAAGCTACTTCATTTTTGGCATGAACTTAGTTGAAGTTGGAGAGGTTCTTTTTGTTCGTGGAAAAATCTCATTTCCAAAATATTCGTATTCCACGCGGTTTACAAATTTCACGTGAATGGAACCGCAAGCAAAAGGTTTTTCGATATAAAACTTTGTCGATCGATCGACGATCTATCATTTTTTAAATGATATTTAGGGAGCAAACGAGGAGACGGGTTACCTGATGAAAGCCGTCGCCCATGGACACTCGTGACGTCCGAAGAATCGCAAGTTCATTGTCAGCCTTTTATGAGGGAATAGGTAATGAGTATAGGGATAGGAGGATAATGGAAGTTGGGCCACCGGTAAACTCACTCACTGAACGAAACACAGCACAACGCCGTTTCTCGCCAGTTTTCTGTGAGGTCGTGGTACCACTCCGGTCGAGCCGGCCCCTTCACACCGAAGGATGTCTCTTCCACGGCAAGAGTGATGGTTGCTATTACTATCCCAAAATATTAAGTGCAAATGTTACTCACTCATCAATATCTCAGCCTGTACGTATCACAACACACAAACAATAAACAGTAGACCAGCTTTTTTAATATAAAGTAATGCAACTAGATGAAATCCAATAAAGACGATCCTCTTTCTTAAGGAATTCGTAATAACGTGCGGTCCATCTGATTTCTTTCATGTCCCAAACTAAACCAGTTCCAGATTATACAGATCCAATAACAATGTTACGTAAAGTAATTCACATAACTCGTTTTCTTTGGGGAGCCCTTATTGACATACTTGTAAAAGGGATGACACGCGCACAAGTCCAGGAGTTTAGTTTTGGGGTCTATCGTAAAAAGTTGTGTTCAGCGACCCTTCCAGGGTGTTCCCTCAATGTTTCAAGAGGTTTTTAATTAAGTAATAAAAATAAGGAGCTTCATAAATATTATTTTAGGCGCGTTTTAATTTTCGCGACGGCCACCTGAAAATTAATTATGCACGCGTAAAAGTACTGTATTAAAATAACACTGTAATACAAAATTAATTCTAACATAGATAAATCTTATTCAAAGAAGCGGAACTTAATATGACAATCGATCTTTAAACATAAAATTATGAATAGACTCCAAAGTGCAATCAAGGAAATTGAAACATGATTTTTTTTTTGTTGAACTAAGTAAATTGGTCGGGTTATGTCAAACCCAGCCGACAGATTACGACTTACATGGAATATATATATTCAGACTAAATGACGTAGATTCGTCGCCTCTCTTTCAATTTCTCCTATGGTACATACATTTTGCTCTAACTACAGTTTAACTATATAATCATTATTTCAATTACACGTTCGTGCGGTATCAATGACCGCTGCACCCAGGACACGTTTGTGTGTAGACAAGTAAAACGTCCTTTGCGACTTGCGTAATCTCTAACCAGACATCGGTCAATTTTAGGGTTAAAAAAAGAGTAAATATTAGGGTTCCGTACCCAAAGGGTAAAATCGAGATCTTATTACGACTTCAATGTCTATCCATCTGTTGTCTGTCCGTCTGTCTCCAGGCTGTATCTCAAGAACGGCAATAGCTACAGAGTCGAAATTTTCACAGAAAATTTATTGTGTTATAGCAACGAATTATGCTAAAAACATAATAAAATGTTTCTTTCCTTTGATTTTTTTTTATTTTTTGCTCTCTACTTGTACAGAGCCCTTCGAGTCCAACTCGCACTTGGCCGATTTTTATGTCTGAAAACTATAGACTAGTTTACTAAAGAGTTCTGTGTAAGTGGACTTATTCCAACAAAGTCAAGCACCACTACCGAAATTCATGTCATAAATGATTATTCTACTAAATCATGTGCTCTATATCTGTTACTATTCTACTAAATCTGTGATTTAATCTTCAATGAAATCGCTACTTATCGACGCTTCCAAGTGAATAGCTTTAACACAGCGGTTACTGGACGGCTAACCGCAAGGGTTAATCTCGTAAAGCTAAACACGTTCACCAACTATTCTGCTCGATGTATTGTTTTGAATTAAGGTTTTTAGAATTTTCTAGTATATAATGTGTTGACCATTAAAAAAACACATTTTTCATCATTAAAAACTCTGTGTATTTAGATTATTATTATGATTGACGAATACAGGGTGTAACAAAATTGATAATACTGTGTACAGGTGTGTATACTAAAAAGTTCACTGTGAAAGTAGCAGCGCAAAAGAAAAATAAATAAATTATGGTTTTTATGAGACTATACCGAGTTCAATAGTTATATGTTTTAAACATTTAACTCTAGGTAAACCTTTATCTAAATATTATACATAAGATCTCAGGAGACTTGCGTGAAACGGCGTTGTGCTGTGTTTCGTTCAGTTAAGTTTACCGGCGGTCCAACTTCGTTAATCCCATATCCGTATGCCCATTCCCTATTCCCTCAAAAGGGCCGGCAACGCACTTGCGAGATGTTGCGAGTGTCTATTGGCGACGGCAGTTACTTTTCATCAGATAAACCGTCTGCTCGCTTGCCTCCATATATACCCTCCTATAAATATCATAAAAAAATTCTTCAATTACTATGTAGATAGCTACTATGTATTTCAATGGATTTTCAATTCCAAAAAATCTCTCAGCTGTATGAACACTAGAGGCAAGCACAATAAATCTTCCTGTAAAATATATTTACTACACGTCCAGAAAATATTCTAAACCATAACGACCTATCCTCGCTGGATAAGTAAGATTTACTGCGGAAATTGTTTGTGAGTATCGCATAGACACATCCAGCTAACGTAAAAACTATAACTCCCGGTCTGAGTCTAGACAGAGGTCATTAATCTAATTTAGATGTTCGTTACGAGTTAGGTCTAATCTTTTAGACTATCTTGTGCAGTCTGGCTCGTCTTGTTCACATACTCAATACTGAAAAGATGACCATCTTAGGTATGACTAGATTATAGTCTTTGTTTAACTGGATTTACGTTTATTTATTTTTATAAAATAAGGGTCAAACGTGCAAACGGATTACCTGATGGAAAGCAAGTACCGCCGCCCATAGATCCATCCATAGAACATAATTGAAATAAAAAATATCGTCTAAACCTACCTGGCTTGATTTATATTTTCATTTGATACTTTGTATTTTCACAAAAAAAATTGGTTCAGTGGTCTTAGAGCGATTGGCGAACAAACATTCACCTTTATTATATTAGTGTGATGCAAGGGCATCAATATGGTATCGCACAATAGTGCCTTAGTTATTTCTTATTTCAACAACTAGTATTGACAACTTCAGCGATGATAATATTATAATCTTAAATGTAGGAATTATTTATTAGAAAAATCCTGTAGTGTATTTTTTCTATTTCATCTAAATGTACACGCCAAGTGACACTGTGAAAGATTTATACTTTCATTTTGCCCTCTCGAAAGAGAAAATGTATAAATCACGTCAGATGTTACGTTTTAGAAATAATAAAATATCACACGATTATTAACTTTCTTAGCATAGCAAGACCATAGTATGTCATCTACGATGTATATTATAATTTATACTCTAAAAAAAACGTAGTAATAATATTTAGTACATAACCTTTTATTATGATAGAACAGGTAGAAAAAAGTATTCAAACTCATACTTCCATACTTTAATATTATCAATGTGAAAGAGTATGTATGTGTGTCTATTATATCTTCACGTGAAAATCGCTGAACCGATGTCACTGAAATTTGGTATGGAGATATTTTGATTTTCTAAAAAAGTCATAGGATACTGTACTCACAATAATGTACGGTTTCTGCACGATGTTTTTTGCGCAACAAAGTTGCGGGCGTCATGTAGTTCAATCATAATTCATGTGAAATGCTCTCATTGTCTTTTTTATTATTTTTTGAGATAGATCTTTGAGGGCTCAAAATCTTATTACGTGTTTAAATAAACATTAAAATCTTTACCACGTAACTCACGTTTATTGATAAAGAAGTTTATCAATAAACATCGTATTCAAAATATAAACTACAATTTTCAATAATATTACGCAGAACGATATTTAATACCAACGAACATTTCTTATTTTACATTTAAATCGTAATAAAAAATGCACAAAACGTATAAAAAGATTTTGAACTGTGTACAGTCGGTTTTGCGGTAGCTTTACGTAAAAAGCGGTCAAAGAAATTAGCCAAATACAACTCCTCACAGCCTTTTGAGTTCGAGCGAGTTTTTCACTCTATTATAAATTCTTTGTGATATTTCCCCGCTTAAAATGCCAGCCAATATTTTATGGTAAAATATTTTTAATACGCACGAAATATTGCGCACACTTGGAATGTTTTGTAGCTGGGTGATTTACATTGGTCGCCAAATATCCTTAATTATTATGTAATATATCCTATAGCGATATTAGAGATATATAAAATACATACATAGGGATACAAATATATTTATATAATAAAGAAAACTTTTTTAGGTTTATGGATTACTATTTACCGAAAATCAATAGTTGAATGGGATGTTATTTTTTATTTTATTTTTTTTTATTTAAAAATAAGGTACATCTATAGGCTTTGGCCCATATCCTTTGTTTGTAATCCTTATGTTAGGTTTTTTGTACCTAGGATCTCATCCAAACTTCTTATTCAACTTA
>JAOTAV010039462.1:0-18325 GCA_026546445.1 Cyclargus thomasi
ACACGTCGATAGAGTTTTTTCTTCTGATCATGATGGCATCAAAATATCAAAATCGACCAGATGTTGGTTAACGGCTTATAAGCTTGAGGACGGCGGATTTGCTCACTGCTAGTCTTGGATGACTTATTTTTAGCTTAAAATATAGAGCAAAGTCATCACTCATGAAAGTCTAAATATAAACGAGGAACGATCCTCCTTGCTTAAATTTGGTTTGAGAACTCTCTAAACAATAATAAAGAATGAAGAAAAAAGCTCTATCCACATTTGAGTAGCGTTCATTCTGTAGCTCATACCCAAGATCGTGGGTCAAAATCACGTCGATATGATTGGCCTTGTACCGGAACATAATGATGAAAACAATGGCGAAACTGCGCCTGCGCAGCCGTCGGTCAGATCGCAGTAAACGATACTATGATACAGTTTGTATGACGAAATTCACATTTTCAACATTACATTCGACCCCGCAGCGAGATACGAGAATGAGGAAATATAGAACTGACCTGCAAACGAAACCCTGAGGCGAAAACTTGAACTAAAACACACTCTAATTAGATATGACAAACACAATCTAATTAGATAAACAAAACAAATGTGTTTTCTCTGTTAGATGTCTGTCTGTCAATCACTATATATGACAATCAATGTCAATCAATATAGAGCGTCTGTAGTCTAGTGGGTTAAGACCTTTGGTTCGCACTCGAGAGGAGACCAATGTGACCTGAGTGCCCCTGAATATCATAAAAAAACGCCGTAACTACTGCACGGATTCCGCGGCCCTAGCATAGCGACTAATAAAGTGTTTCTTTCCACATGTTTCTCCAACAAAATAGACAAAGTGACGGATGTACGTGTATGTGAAGAGGAAATCTGTCAGTTTGTCTATACTTTCGTATGAACACCTGCGATATGCTTGCCCTAATGATGCTGTTTGGTGACTTCATCCAATAGAGAACAGGTTATTTCACCTATATATAATAATAATAATATCATCTATGGACGCTTCACACCACGTAGGTCTGGCCCCATGCTAAGTACCCAAGGGACTTTTCGGGTACCAGACAACGGAAATATATTTAATACTTTTATACTATACACATATGATACACGCCTTTAATATACATCCAAGACCGAGAAAAATTAAAAACTGTTTTGTTCCGTCGGCGGGATTCGAACCCGCGACCCCCGGCTTAAGCTACCAACGCGCTTACCAACTGAGTTACAGAGGTCGTCAAATATAATAATAGCTTTTTTAAATTCCAAAGCCTTATATTCAAACTGGCTTAACGCCATAATCAAAGAGCTCTGAGCTATTAAACGATATTCATTAGCCTATAAAACGTATCCAAAGCTCTCTCTCATCCTTTCGCAGAACTCAAACAGCTAAATGCCGAATGCTATCATTATCATATCAGCAAAAAATATCTGTTCAGCGGCTTCAATTTGAAATAATAATAGATCTTTTTTTTTATTTGAAACACAAAAGTATGGTCAGCATTAGAAGTTCGTTTTAGATTAAGCTTTTCGCAGAAATCTGCTTCCATTTTACTGGAAGGGTCGCGGTCTAAAGCTTGTTAATTATTTGTAAAACGCAACAATCTATTCTATAAAATATAAAGCTGAAAAGTTTGTTTTTTTGAACGAGATAATCTCAACATCAACACAAAAGTGACGAATATCTTATTGTCATCAAATTCATATGAAAGTTAGTTTATTGGCATGCTTGTCCGTGTACGCCGAAACCACTGAACGGGTTTTGAAGGATAACTATTAGGTGACCCTATTTATAGGATACTTTACTTTTATTCCGTGGAAATGTTCCCGTGGGATAAACGATTTGTGAATTTTCACGCGAGCATAGCCGCGGGTGGAGCGTATTGTGGAGTAAATCATAATTGTCTTCAATAAGTGGAATAAGCGAGTAACTAAAATTTTGCAACTTTTCAGTAAATGCTCATTTTTCCCCTAATTTTTTTATATCATAATAACACACATAATGAAATCGTAAAATTATCAATTTTGCGATTTCATTATGTAGCTTGTTCATCTAGATATACATCAAATCATATTATTTTCAAATCATTTTTTCACTCCTTAGGCGTTCATTTACGCAAAAGTCCGGTAGTTTTTAACAGACTTCCAAAAAAGGAGGAGATTTCTCATATCGACCGTATATATGATCTTTTTAAAATGTAAGTTACTCGCTTCTTCCACTTGTGTATTCAGTTATATCTTTGTATTCGCCTATAACAATAAAAATTTGACTCCCAACAACATCCATTAAGTATTTAAACAATTATATAATTACTATTACTATGTATTAAGTGTTTAATAACAATATAGTCACTAAGATCACTAAACTCCACGCCATAACAGAAATGCTATAGTTGAAATACCGTATATGGCTTCTAATAATTCCATAACGTCAATAATAAATGTTGATAGTTTACGATGCTTTGGATGTTTTGCCCACCTCAAGCTGTTCAGTTCATGGTCAAATCTCTTTACAATCCGTGATCGAATATTACGAAAATTTTATTGAGTAACAAAAAATTAAAGCAGTTTTCTATTTTCATTAATATAAGTTGACCTTGGAACCATCATCTTGCTATGGGAAACTGTAAATTCGTTAGAAAAATAAGACTTAAAAATTTACAAACAGATCATAAAAGTTTTTATGTCCGTGTAGTACTTGCTTCTTACATATAAATGACTTTAAAACTTTTACTTACAAACTTTTATATTGAAAAATGAACAGTCATAGATTAGTCTGCATAAAAAGTGAAAAAAAGCCCTACAGCGCCCATAAAGTCAAGAAGCTAACTGTTTAACTTTGAAAATATAGTCGGTATACAGTCATACTGTAAGTATATTATATTATAGTATATTATAATGATTATCATTTGCAAGTACAGAGCTAGTTTCGAGACCAAAGCACGGATCTATAAAAATATGGGAATTTCGAACTCTATAATTTTTAAAGCTTCTGCACGTCGACCTTCATTCTTTCAAAACTTTTGTAGGCGTATTTGTTTACCGAAAAGTAGTATAAATTACTTAAATTGATAATCATTAATCATCCATCAGTAATTTTTCGTAGCTAAAATTGAAGCGCGCAGTTAATGTCGTGAAATTTTAAATAAATAAGATATACGCACCTAAATTCTTATATTTAAAAAAAACACAACACAAATTTCGATGCACAAAACAAACTGTTTTGAAAATGGAACACTCGATTCGCACGTTTTCTGCAACCGTATTGCGTCCGCGGTGGTTGGCGCCAAACTTAGCAAATGTCAAACTGGCCGCGCGCGGGTCAGCGGGTGGTGGCCGTGAAAGGAACTTACACAATCATATCAGGAAGGAATTTTAGATATTTCAATTGACTTTCCTAATTAGATTTATCAGTTAGCCTTTGTAACAGGTGAATGCAGGTGATAAAAAAAAACAAAAACAATTAAGTTTTTAAAAATATTATAATTTTTCTACTGGTCGTGGTCATGCAAAGAGATGCAATTTTTGAGCATACAGTTTACGCACTACATAAATAGCGTAAGTTCAAAGGAATAACATAATTTCATTAGAAATGAAGCAAAAGTAAATAGTTAAATCTAAAAATGGCACACTTGCAGCGTTTACATTCCATTTTCAAACGCAACGTTGCACAGATTATGTAATGCGAAGGGCTAGCAGTTACAGGCTTGCAGCTACAGTCGGTACACGTGCTCACTAGTCACTTCTTACAGCTCACAACTTTATCATGACTTTCATCTAAATTGTAGAGCCCACTTACGCCAGGTTCAGGGTTCCTGTCAAAACATCGTGCATTCTCTTTCTTAAATAAGAACGATAAAAGAGATACAATAATAAATCCACTTTATTTTATTTAAATTAACTTGAACCTAGTCATGTTTGTTTGTAATATCTCACTTAAAAAAATAAACCTTTATGGTTATGAATGATGAGAATTTTGTAATTATGACGTTACGTACGTTTTGTTTATACTTTTCACATGCACAATTTAAGCGAAATTACATTTTTTCTCGTAATTAAAATACTGAGCATTACGTATTTTTCTTTTAATTAATAATACATAATTACTAAATTATTAATGAATGGTTCATTCGATAAAGTTCGAGAGGTTTGCTGCAAGAGGATGGAAGAGCGCAGGCGCGAGGCGTGACGTTGCAACATGCGCCTGCGCAGCGCCGCGCTGCCGCCTGCGAGCACCGGAGATGAGCGTCTCGTGCACACTTCCTCTACTAACAAACGACCTAGGCTTTGTAATAAGGTGTTGTACATGAGATTCAATAGACACAAGATTTGGATGCTTGAGTAAAATTAATATCATGATTGTTCTTTAATAAAATCTATTGATGCACACCACCTGAATGGCAGAATGTATGAACATACATAATATTTTAAGATCTATGCTAAGCACTACATTATTGCAATAAATATATTTCATTTTGATAACCGCCATTTTAAAATCAACTCTGTAAATTGTATAATTAAACTTATGTTCTTATTTAATTCTAATTAATAGCATATTTTAAATATTAATTGATGTGTACATTTAATATTTATATTATATTAAAACGTGACATATGTAAATAATGTATTTATATCTGACTATAAATAAAAAAATAGTTTAATTAAATTTATTTTATACGTTATGACATTCACACACATATTCATAGGTATATTCATAAAATACATACCATAGTCATAAAATATTAATTGTATAGACACGCTAATTTTACTGTTTTATATATGTATAGATAAATTTATTGACTTCGCGTAATAATACTAGGAAAATCCATGTACTGTCAGGAAAATTGATGCAGCCAGATTGTGGATCTAAGTAAGTTGGTTGCCTTATGTCAAACCCAGCCGACACATCACGACAAAAAAGGAAAAATATATTCCGAACAAAAGACGTAGGTCCGGCAACTGGATACTGTTTCAATTTCGTTGATGGTACATAGCTAGATGTGTAGGGAACACACAAATCACAATATTGATTTCATCTACAAAAGAAACAAGCAAAGAGTTTTTGGCGGGACGTGAAAAAGTGATGTTGTGAAAAAAAAAGTGATTTTATGTATCCCTCAGAAATTTTAGTAAAACGTCTACCACTGCACTGACGATTTATTTTGCCTTTAACTAGACCAAGAAATTCCCGCCTTTACATGACACTGGTCATGGTTATATGACCGTAGTGCCATAAAAAGAAGATAAAAAAACAAGCATAATTTATGTAATTCGATCTTTAAATTATAAAGAACCTAAAAATTACGATAAACACTACAAGTGCGCTCCGTTGCACTATCGACGCTCGACCCAATGGCTTTTTAATGAAGAGATAATTAAGAAGTCAAAAATACGATAAAGACAAAATACCGAGGTCACTGATCGGTGTGATGTAATGTCCAGTACACGTAGTATAATCTCTTCGCTCACTACACCATTCTGAGACACCTGAGATATTCAATCCAGATCCTACAACAAGAATAAACACAAAAAATATCTTTGTAAAAACCACAGCTATATCCAATCAAAATCTTTTGTTATTCAAATCAGTACTTTAAGTACACTTTCTGAACGTCGCGACTACGGCGCCTACCACCGGTTCGGGAACTAACCTGTCGAGAAGAACCGGCGTAAGAAACTCGCACGGGTCCATCTTTTACCAAAAATATGGAAAATAACAATAATATCTCTTAAAACTAATTTAATAAACAGTCATTGTTTTAAATACATAAGTAATTGTAAGTCAATGTAAAAATTTTACAATCAATTGTAACTTATTTGTTAAACAATTATAAAAAATAAAAACAATACTTGACATTTGAAAAAAGTGACAGCAAAAAGATTGACACCGTTTGTCCACCGCCGCCGTAAACCGAGAACGAGATTGTTTCGGCCCGATAAAATGCAACTTTATGGTCTAGGCAACAAATTTCATTATCTAGCAACATTGCTGATTGAGCAATTCGTCGCCGACATTAAAGGTAAAATGAAACATTAAAGGTAAAGGGAAAATGAAACCTGTAGTCTATGTTTTTTTATGATATTTATGGGGCAAACGAGCAGACGGGATACCTGATGGTAAGCAACAAGAAAAAGTGGTATCACTCCGGTCGAGCCGAAGCATGGCTCTCGCACGGCAATGAGCATCCGTATTATGTATCAGAAAATGTCTCATTGGTACACGCTTCCACCGGGGCTCGAACCTGCACCTTCTCGAGTGCGAACCAAGGTACCCACTAGGCTATGGACGCTCTAAATATATAATACTAGCTGACCCGGCAAACGTTGTTTTGCCATATAAATAGTTTTGTGTAAAAAAATTAAAAAAAATTATTAGGGGGATGAAAAATAGATGTTAGCCGATTCTCAGACCTACTGAGTATGCATGCAAAATTTGGTTAAAATCGGTAATGCCGTTTCGGAGGACTACGAAGACAAACATTGTGACACGAGAATTTTATATATTAGAAGAAAATGTCATAAAGTTTTATCCGGCAGAAACAATCTCGTTCTCGGTTGGTGTTGGTAGACAAACGGTCTTATAATAAATTGTATACAGAGAAGTCAATCATATCCTGAAGTTTTATCACTTTGAATTATTGTTATACCCTGAATAAATTGAACCACCCTTTATATAAAATCGCACTTGAAATGTCACAGTCCACAGACGCGTCAAATTTGTAGTTTATAACAGCATGCAACTTGTTTTTCATTATATAAGGTTCATTATATAAGGACGCCGGTAAGCAACATTTATTATTTGTGGGTCAGAACTTACCGTTAGGCTTTTAAAAATGGTTAGTAATACAAGTAATACCACTTATATTATAGAAGTAAAAGAAATTAAATGGATGGGACCTACTGTATCGATTTTTATAAAATTTGATACGGAAGTAGCTGATACCTGAATTAAGACTTTTAACAGCAGGTACTATCACTTTTTACAACTCTCCTTAACATAAAACCGCGGGGCACAGCTAGTACTAATATCTATAATAATAATAATATAATATCTATGGACACTTCACACCACGTCAGTCTGGCCCCGTGATAAGTACCCGAGGGACGTGCGTTACAGGTACCAGACAACGGAAATATGTTTAATACTTTTATACTATACACATATTTAAGATTTTTATTATATCATACACACATTTAATACACAACCAAGACCCAGGAACATTGAAAAACTTTTTGTTCCGTCGGCTTGAATCCAATCGGCGACCCTCGGCTTAAGCCACCAAAAAAGTAGTCGTTAAAAAGTACTGGAATAATTAATTAATACTGAGTGAATATGATGCTTTGCAATACGTAGTAATCATATCTACTCATCTAATAATTTATTTTCATGCAATTATAGAAATAATGTCTATCATTATATTTTAATTTACTTGTTTAACATGTGACCTCATTTGTATAAAACAAACTTTTGTTGCCATGTCAGAACGCTCACTATTTTTAACCTGCTTCTACTATATGGCCTTTTTGTAACAGTAATCAGCAACACAGCTGTAACTTTTTATTCACTAGATAATGTATTGGACAGTGTTTTCTTAAAAAAGTGTTCAAAAGAATTCAGCAGCTTCTAATAGGCATGCTGCGCCAAAAATCGTAAATAGGAACAGACTTGTTTATGAAAAAAAAAAGAGATTAAACATTATGATGTTTATTTATTTTGTGTTTGTGCTCTGGACATCATTTGTATAACGTTTTCTCCGGCTTAATCTCTTGAGAGCTTTATGTCTTTTGTTTAATATTACCTTGTCCTTAATTTTATTCATAGTTTCGATTATAGTTACGTTTCTTTGCGGCTCCGTCTGAAAATTATTTTTTATCGTTTTATTTTTTTGTTGGACGCCTTGATCACTGATCTTGATTAGTTTTGAAACATTTTTCTGTTTGTCGTTTATAATTTTTTCGGTGGATTTCAAAATATCGTTAGAGATTTTTTTTACCGTATTCACTACCAGTGTTCTATTTTTGTTTTCGTTAATTTCATTTTTCATCGGTTTCCTTGTAACTTTTTGAAAACTTCTCATGCTGGGCTTCACTTTGGCTGTTATAGTTTTCTTTTGAACGGGCTTAGCCGAGTTGACCGGTTTTTTTGGGGGCGAACTATTCACCTTGTCCTTGCGTAGTTTAGTATTGATTGCCATAATCTTGTTAGTTTTAATGTTTGTCCGGTTTGCGCTCTGTTGTTTCACATTCATTTGCCGTACCTTACTAAGTCTATTAACGGTGGTATTTTTTACTGGTTTTTTCGTTGCAGTTCTCTTGATTAATGATTTCGATTCCGTAATTTTCTTTACTGTCGTATTCGTAATTTTCTTTTCTTTCGTGTCCGTAGTTCTCTTAACTGTTGATTTAATTTGTACATTTTTGTTATTTGTTGGTTTTGTTAACGCAGTTCTCTTTGTTTTTGATTGACTTTTCGTCGTTGGTCTTCTAGTTGTTGGTTTTGGTTGCGTAGTAACTCTTGACTGAATCAGTGTACTTCTACGTGTTGGTTTTGTTGGTGCTGTCCCTTTCATTTTCGATTGAACTGTTATATATTTTCGAACTGTCCGTTTAGTTTGCATGGTTATTTTTGTTGTTGGTTTTGTTGGTGGCGCTCTTTTCGTTGTTGGTTTAATTGCTGGCGTTCTTTTGGTTGTTGGTTTCGGTGGTGGAGTTGCGTTACGCAACGGAGGTTTCATTTTCATCTCGTTGATTACAGTCCTCCTTTTCTTCTTGCTTTTCTTACGTTTATCTAAAAAAAAGAAAATAAACTCTTCAGTACATATTATATTGACAATGTTCTATTTTTATATCTGCAGGAGCAACCGTCCTGTTAAATTGCTATTATTATTTAAGCAACGTTGGTCTTACCACCGGGACAGAAGCTGAGGACGTGACAGTCCCATCTGCCGTTGGCGTTGCAGTCGCACACCGTACACCCGATACACCAGTCCGCTGAAAATATTTTGTGATATTTCACTATAACACCTCCAAGAAAATAGCAACATCTTGTTTATGATGTTGCTTCTATCTCATTATGCACTTTTACTTTCTTAGTACTTAGTAGTAAACAGTAAATTTGAACCCCGGTTTTAAAATAGTTGAGAAGTATCAGTTATTTGAATAATTAATTCTATAATAATTGATGCATAAATAGTTTTGGTACCTGGCGGACAGCCGACGCTGTGACTACCCTGGAAGGGGTTGCACTCCTGTAGCGACTGCTTCTGAAATACTTAAATTCACATGTTTTCTCCCTACACGTATCGTTAAAATATTTCAAACACCTTCAAAGAAATCCTTGAAATGTGAATAATTAGTCAATGCTCTCAGCTACATCCATTTTATCCAATTTGCTTAATCTACACCTTCCTCGCGCTGCTTCCTACCACTTTCCGTCGTCGTTATTATGAAGCAATTAGCGTGCGCATACGCAGAGCTATAATCATTTCATCATCAGCAATCAATGTGCCTGTGTTTCATTGAAATATTACGAATAACGCAGGCAACTCCTTCGTTGTTGCAGGTGTCCTTGGTTTGTTATAGTGTGCTAATTAGGAAAAAGTTGCCATGAACTGAATTCTGGACAGCATTCAATACAGTATCATACTGTATTGAATGCTGTCCATAATTCAGTGCAAGTGCAGATTTGTCTCTCTTCATCAAGAAACATTAAATTTAAACTTACTGTCACGTGCTGCGTCCTTGAAGAAAAGGTCTGCAAAGCCCGGACTTCTTCGCGGCCTGGATAAAATAATAACAATAATAATAATTTATAAATTCATTATTTAGTTTTGAGTAATGTAATTTACAGTTATTTATCGCCTTTTTCAGTATTACAAATAAAGTTCATATAACCTCTATATATTTTTTACGATGTTTAGGGGGCAAGTGAGCAGACGGATTACCTGATGGAAAGCAACTGCGATCGCGCATGGAACTCGTGACATCCGAGGAGAGGTAAGTGCGTTGCCGGCCGGATTAGGGAAGTTGGGCCACCGGTAAACTGACTAATTGAACGAAACACAGCACAACGCCGTTTCACGTCAGTTTTCTGTGAGGCCGTGGTATCAATCTGGTTGAGCCGGCCCATTCGTGCCGAAGCATGGCACTCCACGGCAAAACTTTTAACTTCGGTTACCTTATTTTTTTATCGTGCACGTAGCTCTTTTCGTCGCATCTGAAGTTATGATGTTTCCAACACACAGCTGCCCTTCCATCGTCCTGACAGAAGCAAAGGTAACACTGATTTCGTTTGAGGTCCTCCCCTGGTTCGCTTCTTAAGAAATATCCTACTTCAGGACATGAGCTCACGTTCCTAAATGTAGGGTGGTGTTGCTGTGTATCTGAAAATTCTACAGTCATGCATGAAATAAGTAGTCGCCATTTCATGACCTTAACTTCTTGTATCTTGTAAACAATGCGATTACATCATCACCACGTTACCTGATATTATGTAATTTAGCAAAAATAGCAGAAAATTAAATTTAAAAAAATTTGACAAAAATAAACCTGTTATTAATAAAGCCTAACTGTTAACATGCTACGAAGTATCTGGGTGCTATAATAATGTCTCCGACTTTTGGCGTCGAAGACCGAACCTCCTTCACAACAACCAATTCGTTAGTATTATTTATAGAATAAACGAAATAGATCTTAATACCTTTCGCAAAAACTGCGTGAATGAAAAGCAACAGCATCAACATGGTGTCGAAACTGGTGTGAGACAACTGTTGTGTCTAGTTACTGGTACCATGTTTTAGTAAATATTATCATTTAACTGCAGGGACGGACTGGTATATTAAATTTGTAGAAGAAATATTGAAGGAGCCTTCCGAAACCTATTTTTATTCATCACTAGAATCTAGGCTAGGCTTCTACCTGCAGGCGTCGCCCATGGACACTCGCAACATCTGAAGAGTCGCAAGTGCGTTGCCGGCCTCTATGAAGGGAATGGGAATAGGGATAAGGGATTAGGTTGAGCCACCTGTAAACTCACTCACTGAACGAAACACGGCACAACGCCGTTTCACGCCAGTTTTTCTGTGAGAACGTGGTATCAATCCGGTCGAGCCGGCCCTTTCGTGCCGAAGCATGGCTTTCTTTTTATTACTATTATGTACTCGAGATCGGAAAATGTCTCATTGGTACACGCCTCCAACCTCGGGGTTCGAACCTGCACCCTCTCGAGTTCGAACCAAAGGTCTTACCCATTAGGCCACGGTCGCTCTTAAAATTTATACTATTTAAAAAATGTATATTATTTATTAGGTATTTTTGATAAATGAAGAGCACATATTTAGCGCCCAATCACTTTTTTAGCGCCCCAGACTTAGACGAAGATAGCGGATGATTTAATTAGGTTATATATGGAGTATATCAATGATACTGCAACTAATAAACACGAGTTTCCATCATGAAATAATTTATGTAAGTTATGTAATATGTTGCTATAGCATTTGTCAAATGTTGTTTTACCAATAGTAATTCTGCATATTATTGTATTTTAGTGCCTTTGCATCGTTAGTAAGACCATTCTTAACTTGATTTATCTGGTAAATATATTATTAAGTGCAGTTTAGAGCCAAAATATTTTAACCGTTTTATAAAAGTGGTGACAGTTAAATCACAAGATGCTAGTTGAATTTAAGGTTTCATTATTATAATGTAAAATCGTTAAGTTCCGCCCCGCACCTCCAACAATCGTTTGGAACTAACAAAGAAACAATGTTTGCGCGTCTCCGTTCGATCACATCCGCAATCAGTGTTTTGATAGCCAACTTCCTCACAGTTTATTCCGAGGCAGAAATTACTATTTGATAAGAAAATGTGGAATATAATAATTTTAAGTAAAAATAAACTGACATAATATTTATTTTCTAGCATGGGATAAATTTTCCTTAAAGGGGTCCTTAGGTTGCATCCATCGTTTCTAAATCGGACTCATCCAAATCTTCTCCGAAAAGGTTATTGGGCTTGATGAGACTATTGTGGTCGGGTTTTTTGTCACGATCATCTGAAATAAATATTCTACATAAACAGCAGCCGTCGGAAACAGTTCAAGTCGTTTTAACAAAATTAAGAAATCGTATAAACCATAAAATGTAGAGGTAGTGTAGAGGTAATGTACAGGCATACTATTATTTTAAGGAAGTGAATTCTTACTTTCGTAGTAAATTGAATCTTCATCGCCAGTGCTAAGGAAAATTGTAAATAGTTTCTTAGCCAATTCTAGGTTATCGGCTCTTAACTTGGACAAAATGTTTCTACCCAAAAGGTGCTTGACATTGTTCCTTAGATCCATCCCCATGGCCTCTCTCTTCTTCATGTAAGTAGTAACACGGTTCTTAATTAGCTGACCAATAATTTGATCTCTGGTAAATTTGAAGTTGCTTTTACGATACTCCGATGCTTCATCTAACTTTCGCACGCTTGCCTTTTCCCTCTCTCTATTAATTGGTTGTAATGTCGCCGCTTCTCGGATGTTTTTATTTTTTCTGAAAATATTTTGGAGCACTTTCTGGCCCATATCAATATTTTTACTAGTAGTTTCGATGAAAGCCTGTATCTCTCTTTGCTCATCTGCAGGTAATTGAGAAATAGCTTCCATAGAATTATTTATATTTGTTAAAATATTTTCTTTATTCCTTATTTCAGCCTTTATAGCTTTAAGTAACATAAGCTGATTATTGTCCGTAATATTTGAAAATATTTTCATGTTATCAAATAAGCTATGAGTTAGTTTTGCTTTATCGATCATACTCGCTATTTGTCCGACTGTCTTGGATTTGGTTTGAATGGAGTTTCTTCGAGTTTTTTGCTTGAGCAATTTATCCATACTTTTTAAAACAGTATCAAAAATCTTTAAAGATTGCGATGATGATTCTGGGGCATATGACCTTCGAGTTGAGTCACCGGTTTTTAAATCTGCCTTTAAATCATTAAATAAAGATTTTATATTTTGAATTGACGCATCTGTATTTTTTGGTTTTGTAAAATTTATCTTCTTTTCATTCAGTAATACATAAATGCACGGCAAAGCTTGAGCTATATTATAGTTTTTCACTTCGCTACTGTTATTCATACTCTGCATTTCTTTTAAATCGTAAATAACTGCCTTTAAATGTTTCTTTAGGTTCTCTTGAACAGCTTTCATTCTAGTCAGCTTTTTTCCATGTGAGATTGAATTATCTTGTTCGCTTCTGAGTTCAGGTTTTGCAGTCGTAATATTTTGCTTAATAGGGTCTGTGGTTGTTCCTTTTTTCATTATTTTTATTAGGTCCTCAAAAGATTTTATTTTAAGAAATTCTGAAATGTTGTTAAGAATGTTTCCCTCAATTTTTAAAATCGACGTTTGTGGTTCAATCTCTAAGTTGTTTCTTAATAAACAGCTTGGATTACTTTCTATAAGCTTAATATATTGTAAAATGAGCTGGTCTTTGACCGTCATATTATCATTGTATTTTTTGATAACATGTTTTTTATTACCTTGTATTTTTGTGTTTGGCGTGAGAAGTTTGGAAATTTCATTCACAACATCTCTTAAGTTTTTAATTGCGCCCGGTACTGGCGAAACAGAATATTCAAGGTTTGTCGAGTCAAGCATAACCGGTGATCTTCCCACATCTTCAATATTACTTTGAACTCTTTCTAAATCGTTCAATAAATTTAAAATATTCTTCATTTTGGATAAAGAATTGAATTTTGTAGTTTTATTCAAATCTTTTTTTTCCTTTGACGGTTTACTTGCTCTGCTTGTTTTAAATTGAAAATCAATTTCATCGCTGCTATCGCCATCACTTACGTCATTATTAAAAAAAGTTTCACAAAATGTAAAGTTATTAATATTTTTATTTTTAGCAATAGACGTAACTAGCTTTTCTAGTGCGTTTTTTAGTATGGTTTCTTGTTTTATGCTCAATGGATCTTGAAATAAATCTAATAATTCATTAATTTTTTCATGTTTAAGTATATCTGCCTCGTTCGAACCATATCCTGTATGTTTTTCCATCTCCCATAATTTATTTAAAAGATTTCCTGCGACATACGCCATTGCCGTTACTGTATCATTCTCCGGAGTGAATGTTATATTAGACACTGGATTTAAACCCTTTTGACCTATAATTTCTATGCCACTTTTTAATTCATTTGCAACAATTTTTGATATATCAGCATTCTTTTTACTTTGAGAGTAGTTACCAACGATGTTTTTATTTTGTAACATTTTTTTATTATTTGAAGTTTCTACTTTATCTTCGACACCTTTATCAAAATCTGTATTTTGCGTTGGTTCAATATGTAGCAAATTATGTATTGTTTTGCTGTGATTTTGATTCGATGAATCTCTCCTTGCATTTTTTGGTACAGCTTCTATACCAAACTTGTGCGCCCTAACAGTTCCAGAGCCGTTACTATTTTTCAACATATTATCTACAACAGATATAAAGAGAGAATAATAAATAAGTTATGTTGTTTTATTTACTGAATAAAAAGGTTTTTATTTGAAACTTAGCATGTTAAATTAAATAGATTCTAGATAAATTGACCTTCACTAATTTCGTTTCCGATATTATAAAACTTTATTGTTCGATTTTTGGGATCATCGCTTGTTAAACTATTGCTATGAATCGATCTCTTCAACCTGGGAGGAAGCGAGAAATAGTCTTCAAAGGTTCTTCCTGTAAAGTTTACTGAAAGTTAATATATTGCAAAGTTTAAATTGAAATTAAACGTTACTCACCACACCCGTGCTTTTGGTGCAAAGTGCAAATGAAACAGTGGATCTAGTGCAATTTATAATTAGACATCGGTGCATCTGTGATTAGATAGAAATAATATAACCTGAAAAAAATTAAACTTTGTTAGATGACTTAATATTATAGGTAGAAAGGGTAAATATAATTATTGTTTCGATTCAAGAAATTGTAAATAACGTCTTACCGACAACGACGTCACTCTTAGGTTTTGGTGCTGGCGTCAGCACTCGATGTTTCTTTCTCTCCTTTAATTCTATAAAATAAAATACTTTCAAATATATACAAATTGGTCAAATTATATTTCGCCTCGGCCGTAACAATCAGAATTTATCTGCTGTGTGTAAAGAACAGCAGTACTAAAACATGAATTTATTTTCGTTCCTATAAAGACAAAGATTCTTCTCGCTGTTTAATCAGTGGATTCTCTAACTTTATACAAACCTTCTAGTAGGGCATCGAAAGTAACATCCAGTGCTACTGGTTCCTCATCATCATTATCAGCAGCACAGTCGACCACATTCTTGCACTCCCAATTGCCGTTTTTGTCACAGATGCACTGAGTGCAGCCGGAGCATTGATTTTCTGTATCAAGAATAATTTCATCCGTTTTATGCCATATTACGTTATTATTATATTCAGCTTTTGCGTATGCGTGTATCAGTTTTTCTAATAAAAATATCCTGTGTCCTTTCAGCCGATCATACAGACATATATTTAAAGATTAGACTTTTTATTTTTATATTAACTTGAAATTTTATGAAAACATTTAAATAATAACTTGAAAATCTTAAGAAGTCCTCAAAATATTAGGATTAAAGACTTACCCTCCGAGCAGTCGTTGTACTCAGACACAAACGGTGTACATTGTGTAGAATCATTCACATTACCAACTGGAATATACAAACACGTTTAAACCACGCTAATCATTAATTAATTTGTGAGCAGTGGTCCTTAATCGGTGGTTCGCGGACTACTATTGGTCCTTGGAAACATCTCACCATGCCAATAAATGAATAACTAAAATAATCTTATATTGTTATCTACGTATGTTTACTGATAATTAATTACCTTTAGATTATTAAACCAAGCGGGTGGTTCGCGAATCGCGGCACAACAAAAATTTTATCAAATGACCCTTATAAACCAAAATATTAAGAGCCACTGCTCTAAAGAGTATAGAGACTTTTTAGTAGTAGACTTAGATTACTTTTTACTGTCTCTGAACCTATTGCTAGATTATTTAAATTCAAAGGGACTAATACAACTAATATAAATTATAAAAAAACACCGGTGCAGTTGAATAGTTACTCAAAAATGTGAATATCGAAGTGCAAGATAGTATAAAGAGAGTGTGCAGTGTGCAGTGTGCAGTGCAAATGTCAGGATAACAGAGAATCTCTTAATTTAAAAATAACTAGAAAATAGCTTTCGATATTTATCTTTTATTAAAAAAACTTAACAAAATTAAAAAACAACGATCATGAGTACAATAAATATAAAAATATGAAAGTTAAAAAAATTAAAAACATTAACATAATGAAAATAAAGTAATCAAAATTTCCAACAGTATTTGACAGAATCGATAAAGTCTAGGAATTCTGATATCAATCGTTGTTGACAATGAAGTCGACGTAGTCGCCGCGGGGGCTGTCTCCCAGGATGTTCTCCCGGGGCACCTTTTTGCGCAGGTGGCGGATCTTGTCCCGGACCCGCAGGTGCAGGTTCCTCCGGTGGCCGCTGGGGTGGTCGCAGCACAGCGCGTCTCCACCTGCAACCAATCTTTCCTTCAGACACTGGACCGACCTTAAACTTAAAAAACAGGCTTAAACAAAAGATTGGTTGCGGGCTTCGACTTCCGACCCGACAGAGCGAACACAACGCGAGAGTCGCGACCCAAACTGTACCTAGGTCAAGCAAATTGTACACCGCCGCGTCCATTCTCCCCCTCAACCTGTACGACAGGTTCGCGGCATATCCGGAGCTAGGCTGGACGCTCTGGTGGTTGCATCTGTACCGAGTGTAACCGGGCTGACCCGGTAGTAAACGCAGTACCGGACGTGCCGGGCGACGCACACTACCGTGCACCGACCAGATGCAGACGAAGCAGTTGTTACTGTGGTCGAGGATATTGGTGATGTTGGGCTGGACGTAGTTCGTGTTGTACGACATGCCCCGCCGGCGTCGCGCTCTAGGCTCATTTCGTCGTAATGCCAGATATAATCTGCGATAAAATGTTCCGTGTGTTATGAAATGTACGGTTGCGTATTGATGTGTACAAAAACTTTCACGAAATTTCCTCTCGGGCCTACTGTAACGCGAATAGTGTAAACGAGTAAGTGATCTAATGGTAAATACACGGTAGAATGTATTTCAACTGCTCCGGTGTGCGAACCTCTCCGAATGCGGTACGCCAGGATCCTGTCGTGGTTGTAGGGCAAACCACGTTCCATCTCCGCCCTCAGGGCATCCAGGCGCAGACACTCGTTGACGTTGCGCGCTGGACGGCTCCGGCAGTGTTCCTCCGTGCCGTCCACGGAGCAGACGCAGACGAGGCATTTCTTCTCCTCCAACCCGGAGTTCATGTGAGTCCGGAGCACCTCTTGGCTCTGCGACTCCGACTCCGACTCGGATTCCCTTGCTCGTTTGATCGCAACGATCTTAACGGTGGTGACGCCGGGGGAGCATTTATAAGCGGTTCCAGTCACCTCCTTCGCTCGCTCCGAAAAGCGGTCGTAATATATATCTTGAATATTAACATTTACTTATGATAATAGCTACGTGATTGAAAATTAGCTACCACCCACTAGCCAACCGATTAAAATCGTACGGGGTCAGTTTGTTTTTTTTTTAAAAACTAGGCGTTGCTGAACGTTGACTTCTAACTAGGCTAGTGGTTGTTTTTGCTGATGCTGTCGCTAAACTAAAAGGATTTAGGCAGTTGATAATGAGGACCATAGGTGGTTTCACCCAAAATGGGTCATCCGGTCGAGCGGAACTTGCCCGGTCGAATCGTACCTCAGGAAACTTGAATTTTGGGACAATGCGCTGAATGTTCCGATACTATCCTGTTTCTCCATCTTACCTCGTTCTATCTACTTATCCGATTATGCTTACCTGCATGCACGAGCTGCCCTGCCAGGGTGACAAGGACGAGGATGACCAGCGTCAGTTTGAAATCCATAGCTGATAGATGCTGGAGACTGCAGCGTTCAGCCGAGACCACTGTTTTATATGGCTTCTTGCTTCGTTGACTGTTTATAATCGAGGTGCGGATTTGACGAAACTTTTGGTAATTTTTTTTTTCATAAAAATAAGGGATCAAACGAGCAAACGGGTTACCTGATGGAAACCAACTACCGCCGCCCATAGACACTCACAACATCAGGGTTGCATGTGCGTTGCCGGCCTTTTAAGAGGGAATACGCTCTTTTCTTGAAGGTTTCTAGGTCGTAGCGGTCCGCAAATATAGTTCATTCCAGAGCTTTACTGTGCGAGGCAGAAAGTTACGCGAAAATCGTACTGTGGAAGACTGCCATTCATCA